>JBBMKA010027316.1:0-59738 GCA_037833695.1 Sechiopsis laciniata
GAGCAATAAATGGAAGTTCCTCTCCTTTATCTCTTTCTTTCGCCATTAATAATTCCTTTGTATTTACTTGCTTCTTTATACATTTACATTTCGCAAATCTTATATGTATCATCATTCGCAAAATAATATTGACCAAAATGAATACTATCAATTTTGAGTAGCGAAATTTCTATTGTTGTCTCTATGTGAATTTTTATTATTGACAATTCTATGAATAATTCAAGTTTATTTCTTTGTCTAAATAATTCTCTAGCTCTTCGATGCTGGTGCAAAACTTGTAAACGACAGAGCAAAATCGTGGCCCATCACTGCAAACCCATTAAGTTTAGAAAGTTAATTTCGTGGAATCCTTTTCGTTGAAGCAAACCCAATTAGATTTAACCTAAACTTTAAACTTTTTGCAAACTTTAAGTTTGGGCATGCTGAATGTTTTCATTGGGACAATGAAAAGTCCAACGGGATAGAGTTTGCCGAAGCAAAAAAAAAGGTAAATATGCTAGCAAAAAGCGAATACAATAAAACATGCTTCATGAGCATTCAGCGTAGAAAAATTAATTGGATAGTTGCCATTTCGCTGAATTAAAAGGCGAAACTCACAAAGACTAACCCAAGGGTGGAGAAAAATGTCAAAAAAATTCAAAATTTTCCCAAAGTAAAATGAGAGAGCGAAGTTAATCAAAGGGCTAGTAGCCCAAGTCCTGAGAGTATTTCTCCACTGTAGATTGCTCGAACATAGCGTACCTATCTTTATACCAAACATTCGATGAAAATTGAGCAAGAAACAGTAGGAAGCTGTAAGTGAAGAATCCCTAGTGAACTGTAAAAATGAAAGTATTCACCTCGGTAAAAGATAAGATGTACCAATCATAAAGGGAGCGAAAAGCTTAAAGTGAAAAGTGAAATTTGATTGGCTAGTAAAGGGTTAAAGAACCAAAGAGTTAAAAGTCTGAACCAAAAGGGCTTTCGTGCGAATAAGTGGCTCAGGCAATTATAAGAAAAGAGTTCAGAAATTTAAAAGCTTCGCTCAGCATGGCCAGTCAAAGAAGAGTGTTACTTAGAAATTTACTTGAATTTTTAGAGTGTATTGTTGATTGCTTTTGCAAAGTTAATGAGCAATGATTCGCTATCTCAAAAGAAGATAGGAAAAAGCAAATGTTCTTAATTAAAAATTAAGCTATTACTCGAGACGAGCAATAATGCAAGTTTGAGGGTGTGATAACTCTCAAGAGTTGAGCGTTAAAGTAGCTTAAATTAATATATTTATGGATAAAATTGGCTCTAATTAATTGTTAGGATATAGAATTTCGCTCCTACAGACTAAAAACGAAGCCTATGCGAAACATCCTATAATTTCTATTTAGGATAAATTTTTGAAGTTTGTTGCAACAAAACGTGCATGATTGAGTAAAAAATTATTAAGTGTCAAAGAGAATTGATACTTGCAGTTTGATTGCAACGAAACTTGAGGAAGCAAAGCAGATTGTAAGAAGGATACCTTACCCAAACAGAAGAAAGACCCGTCAAATAGTCCTGGAAGAACCTATTTCGCTTTTGCATAGCAGGGACAGAGCTAAGGAATGGTTGGTGCAAACTATCTAATCAGGGGGATGCATGGCAAAAATCCAAAGCTCAATGATTAAATCTCAACCGTTCGTACATTGTAGTCTTTGATGCAAGAACAGAGCAGATCGTGGAGTAGGAGAATGTCAGAGCAAAACAACTTTTGGCTGAGCGACGATCATGGAGCAGAGGTTCGCAGGTTTTGTCGAGGACCCTACATAAGACGAACATCTCTTTAGTGCATAGGGTTGGAAATTTTTGGAGCATTTCTACCCATTATCATTTTTAGAGCTTTCTCTCCGTTCCGACCAAAGTTTTACTTCCGTTTAGTTTTCAAGCCGCCGGAGCGATTTTGCCAGGCTTAAGCTCTTTCTTTCTTTTTAGCCTAGCTTACTTGCATTCTAAGAATTTTTTATTGTGACCGGAGCTTCACCTGAGGAATTTCAAGTTTATCAAGTTTCAGGAGTTTTCTAATCTCCTTAATCATTACTTGTCCTTCGTTTCATGCATCTTTCTGTTTACTTAATCTTCGTTTAAAGCATGTTTACCGTTTCTTCAACTATTTTAAGTATCTTCACCGATATGAATAGCTAAATCTGTAATCCGAAGGTTATGGGGAAGTGAGGGTTTAACCTAGGCTAAAAGGAAACGCGAATTAGACTTATTATGCATGCTATCTTTACTTTTATATACATTTCATTGACAAACAACCTGTATTAACTCTGTTTTTCTTCAAGAGAATAGAAATAGAGCAAACTTGCATGTATAACATTAGGACTGTTAAGCTTTACTTGCTAATCAAAGAACACTTAGAGATAAGGTTCGCTTAATGCTGATTGTTTAATCAATAGTTGTTTGAGTTCGAGAGAACCGAACTGAGAGCTCGAGAGAGTCAAGTTCCAGAGCTTGAGAGAGCCAAGGAAAGTCAGTCAGTTATTCGTCCTCGCTACCCTCGTCGCTTAAGCAAAGCCTTGAAAACCCTAAACCCTTCCGATACTTAGTCACATATTGTTTCTCGTTATTTCACTCATTTCGATTGTTCATTACCCATTTATCAACCAAAATTTGATACCTCTTGAATCTTGCATGAAAATGAATTTAAAACATGATAAAAATCCCTGTGGAAGAATGACTTGTACTTACAGATAAAACTTGCTACACTATACTGTGTATACTTGCACAATCTTTGGGAATTCACACATACACTTTGCTTGATTGAGTATAATTTCGCTTAGGCGAGATTATTGCTTTCCACGTCACCATTCTCACATCATTATTATTTTCTTAATTTGTGTGTTGGATAATTCTGCAACACAAATATAAGCCCAACCCTTAAAAACCTTTGGCCTATCCTGCAACTTCCATTATTAGAGTCACCCTCTAACCAACTTAGCTAATAGGCCAATTGGTTTGAAATGTGACAACTCTCAAGAATTGAGAGTTAAAGTAGCTTAAAGTAATATATTTTTTGATAAAATTTTCTATAATTAATTGATAATGTTTAGAATTTTGCTCCAATGTGCCCATTACTATGCTTAAGCGAAATATCCTATAATTTTCTTATTAGGATACTTTTAGGGGCTTCGCTGCAATGAAGTATGCATAAATTGTATATAAATTGTTTGAATGTTAAAAAGAGAATTGATACTTTCTAGTTTGTTGCAGTGAACATGGAAGCAAAGCAGAATTGAAAAAGAAAACCCTCGCCTAAACGAAGGCTAGACTCGGCGAGCAATCTTGGAACCCATCCTACGTCGCCCTAATGAAGCAAGAAACGAGTGATATAGGATGAGTCATTAAAATATCTCATCCAAGGGATGCGTGGCAAAGATCTGAAAGGTAACGATCAATCTTGGCCATTGCTTTGTGTTCGCACTGACGTAACGCGGATCGTGGAGTAGGGGTGTCAGAAATGGAACAGGCTTTGGGCAGAGTAGACGATTGTGGAGCAGGCTATTTGTAAAGCTGTCGGGAGCCCTATAAAAGGCGAGAGGCATCTTCGTTCAATGGGTTTAGAATTTCTTAGGCATTTTGTTAGTGTTATTCGAGCTCTTTCTCTTCCGACCAAGTTTTTCTTCTGTTTAGTGTTTAGGGCCGCCGAAACGATTTCGTCGGGCCATAGTTGTTCTTTACTACATTTTAGTGTAGATTTGCGAGCTTCCTATAGAAGTTGTGCTTGTAGCCGGAGTTTCACCAGAGACGTTCAGAGTTATGAAAGTTTTAGGAGTTTTCTTCATCTTAACTTGTTGCTTGTTTTCGCCTATTGCATTTTGTTGTTTACTTAATCTCTCGCTTTAAGAGCATGTTTTTTGTTTCCTTGTCTATTTTAAGCATGTTTACTAGTATGAGTAGCTAAATCTGTTATCGAAAGGTTATGGGAAAATAGGCTGTTTCACTTGGGCGAAGGGTTAGCGAACTGAACTTTTTATGCATGCTGTTTTAATTTCATATACATTCATTTTGACAAACTATGTGTAGAACTTTACTTCACTTCGAGAGAAGAAGGTAGAGTGAACTTGCATGTATAACATTTAGATTGCTAGGGTTGCCTACTAATCAAAGAACACTTAGAGATAAGGTTCGCCTAATGTCGTAGTTTACGTTAATAGCTATTTGAGTTGAGAGAACCAAACTAGGAGCTCGAGAGAGCCAACTTCTAAAGCTCAAGAGAGCCAAGGGAAACCTGTCGGTTGTTCACTTTCTCTAGCCTCACCACTTAAGCGAAGTACCCGAAAACCCCAAACCCTTTTGATACTTACCTCATATTGTTATTTTTGCTATCCTGTTATTTCGCTTACTTAGTTCGTACGTACTCATTTCATCAAACAAACTTTTACACTTGACTCTTACTTAAAAAATGAATTGAAAGCATGAAAAAATCCCTGTGGAGAATGACCTTTAATTGGATTAAAACTTGGTACATCAGGACTGCGTGCACTTGCGCATCCTTGAAGAATCACACACAACACACTTCACTTATTTGAAGCCTGGATTTTTCCTAAGCGAAATCACAAGTATTCCACGACATCATATCCTATTATTAATTATTTTTTTAATTGTTGTGCGTCAGTTTCGTCCTAACAAGTTTTTGGCGCCATTATTGGGAATTTTTAACTATTTTTATTCGAAGAGTATTGTAAGAGTAGTGTTATTAAAGTTAAACTAATCTTTCTGTCCTATCGTAGGGGATTTCGATAAAGTTTATGCGAAGGCAAGGTATCATGGAACCCTTCGATCCCAAACCTGAGCGAAACTTGAGAAGAAGAAGAAGAAATAGAAATGGAATTGTGTTGAAAGGATGGCTTAAGCAAATCAAAACCATGTGCCCATCGAAAATGCTATTGCAAGGCAAGAATAGCCAACTGCAGCCGAATATGTACGAGCAGATCAGAATTTCGCTAACCCTATTATGATGCCGAATAATAGGGATGGAGCCATAAGAGCCTACGTTGTGCCAAATGTTACAGAATTACAACGAGGCATGATAAGGCCTAACATTAGGGCATAAACATTTGAATTTAAACCCAGGATGAACACACTACTCCAATAGAAGGAATAATTTCATGGACTAGCAAACAAGGATTTGCACTGTCATTTAAGGGAATTCATGGGCATTTGTGATTCCTTTATTCTTCTAAAGGTTACTCAAGAAATTCTGAGACTGCATCTGTTTTTGCATTCGCTGCAAGGCAAAGCGAAGGAGTGGTTGAGCACCGAAGGGTTAGAAGACATCACTTGGAAGGAACTCGCAAAATGGTTCCTGTTGAAATACTTTCCACCCAAGAAGTTGATGTAGCTCCGTGATGAAATCATGAAGTTTAGACAAGATGTAGGAGAATTGATAGCTGAAGCTTGGGATCGCTTTAAGGCGATCCAGCGGAAGTGTCCATGCAATGGACTTCCTTGCTGTGTGTAATTAGAATATTCTATGGTGGTCTGTATGAAACGGCAAAATTGGTGCTGGATGCGTCAGTAGCGGGAGCACTTCTGTCAAAGACGTATAACCAAGCCATAGAAATAGTGGAAAGAAAAGCTTTAAACACCAGCCAATGAAAAGACGATCTGTGTAATGACCCACTTTTTTTTTATTCTGAAAATTAGGATTGTAAAAGAAAATTTAAAAAAAATCGAGAATAGTTTTCATTTTATTAAGTGGTAAAAGAAAAGAAATTGAATAAAGGGGTTTTTGTTTTGTTGGAATAAGAGAGAAAAAGGATTGGCTTTGTTTTTCTAAAAAAGGAAAAGCCCATATGGGTATTAGAATAATATTAAAAAAAGAGGGTTTTGTTTTAAGAACAAAAAATAAAAAAAGAAAAACCAACCACAAGAATAGCCAAGATGCAGCCGCCAGTCCCGCTGCCGCCGCTTACACTACCTGCCTACGCAAGCTAGCACCCACGCTCGAACGCGCACGTCTGCAGCCCACTGCGACATCGCCGTGTGCCACCGTAACCCAGCCCGTACTACTGTCGACCTCTGAAGCCTGCCGCCGACGTAAGCCTCTCCGACCGCTACAGTCACTGCCGCGCAATAGTGGTTTTGACGCTGCTGTTATGTTTGATTTGTTCTGCCTTAACAGCCGCAGCTTCGCACGTGCCACGTTTGGGTTGTTCGAGTGTTGGGTAAGTTTTTCCAGCCTTGATCTCATGGGTAATCGATTCTTATTGAGTTTTGTTGATGATTTAGATTTTGGCAGCTTAAAGCTTGAGTTCGTGGGTTCGTTGTTCTTTGTACCTCGCTGATTTTGGGCAGCAGTGTTGGCCGTTGGATTTTATGTAAGTTTTGTGGGCTTATTGTTGTTGGGTTGAAGTTCGATAGGGATTTTAAATGAGTATTAGTGGCTGATTTTTGTTGGTTGTAAATTGATAGGTTGTTGTGTTCGAGTTCTCGCTTGCTGGTGATTGTTGGATTGTTTTGTCTTCTTTCAGGTAAAAATTCGCTACACGGGTTGTGTGGAGCCTGCACAGGGTGATGTTTATTGTGTTGTTCCTATGTGTTGATGTGTGTTTGTAATGTTGCTAATTTTCTGATTTGTTTGTATCTTGTGCTTCAGGATTATGAGGTTCTGAGGTGCCACTTTGCATGCATTTTAAATTATATTTTACTGTGAAGCATGCCGGGATTATGAGGTCCTAGTGTGTTAATTTTTCCTATTTGTATTCTTCTATTCTATGTTAAGCTCGTATGATGTGATAACACGTGTTGGTTGTAGCTAGTCAAGATCATGTATCTAGTATATTGTTAGGATGTGTGTTGAGACTTTGAGCATATTTGGTGATCTATTAGGACCAAGCTGTTAAACACCTTGGGTTTATAATTGTTAGATGTCATCATTTAGAGGCTTTAGAGGCACGACGTATTATGTTCTCCTCATCGGGACCGTTGAGGAGTGATTTTACTCACCCGATAGCCAGGGTTGTGATGTACCATGCCGCCCCCAGTGATGCCTAGTTTGTAGCTTTATAGGCTGGCCCTGATCATAGTGTACATCTGTTATGTGATGGTCTTAGCTTGGGGTGATAAATGTGAACAGGCTGACTCGGATCGCTGGCGAAGGCCTCTAGGACCGTCACTTAGTGGACACATTTCCTCGTCGAGATAGGCATGTGGACCTGGACCATGTTGGCTTGTATAGTCCAACACCTAACTGATTTACAGCAACATGTGGTGTATGCGTACATGCACCGGGTGTCAAGTAGATGGCTCACCTGGACCAGTATTGTTAGTACACTAGTAGTGAAAAGTTGTGTTGAGCTAGATAGTTGTGTAACGAATTTCATGACCTATCAAGGGTCTCATAAGAGAGTCATGTAACGAATCCCATGATTAAGTAAGAATTTAAAAGTGAAGTTGAGAATTGATACGAGTTGCTAGAATGTTAGACTCTTCCTTGTGCATTGTACCCCTGTTGGGGAGTTCTTTACTGAGTATTCTTTATACTTACCCTTTCTGTGATTTTATTTTTCCACAAGTAAACAAGGTCATCACCGAGACGGTTAGCTGGGAGATGTTGAAGTAATTATGGGTGGGGATAGCTCTCAAATAGGTCATTATTTATCCTGATTTATTAAGCATTTTTGTAAGAATCCGACTCTAAAATGGTTCTAAACCCGGTTCTTACTCAGCATGCATGAATTTCAAAACCATTAAATTCGACAAGTATGACAAGCAACAGAAAACTTAAACATTTGATGGGAAAATGGCAATCCAAAAACCGTTATAAAACTAATATAATTTAAAGCCTGTGGCCAGAGTATATGAAAACAGTACTAAAACAATTCTCCCAAAATAGTCTAAACATGCTGAAAACATAAAATAATCGAAAGAGACTATGCGGTAGACTCCCATGATCAGTCAACTCCTCCTCTAGCCGCCCAGGTGCTGTCCCAAGTTACCTAGTAAAAAAACCACAGAAATAAGGGTGAGTACAAAGGCACTTAGTAAGAATCCCCAACCGGGGTACAGTACGCAAGTCACATCATTTAGCATTCTAGCATACAAGCAGAACATCATCACAAAGGGAGTCCCAACACAAGACAATCATAGCATGCTCAAACCATCAAAAGTCTCTAGAAGCGAGAAGTGAACCGAGAATCACGATCCAAAATGATCATCGCTGGCACACCATGGTACCGGACTATCTGCTCTAAGAATAATTGTGCCCACTGCTCCACGGTATAGTTGACTGTACCGGGGATGAAGTGTGCACTCTTAGTCAGCCTATCCACAACAACCTAGATCTGAGTAAACCTTCTCGGCGTCCTCAGCAACCCATAAATAAAGTCCAACGAAATCTCTTTCCAATACCACTGAGGCATGCTCAACGGCTGCAACAAACCTGCCAGTTTTTGTCTGGGAGCCTTCACTTGCTGACAAGTGAGACACTGACTAACAAACTCAGCAAAAACTCTTTTCATAACCATCTACCAGAATGTCTGGTGCTAACACAAAGTCAAAATCTCCGTCCTCCTGAACTCTCTCAATCAAACTGCTTAACTTGGGATCACTCAGCTGGCCATCAATGATCCTCTGCTTAATCGACTGCTGAACTGTCAATTGGGCTATCCTGGCGGTAACCTCTTCCAACAATACTGCAATACCGGCTCGCTCGAACTCTTTCTGCATATGGATTTGAGAACTCAACAAAGCTGCGGAGTGCGACGTCTTTCTACTCAGAGCATCAGCCACAATATCGGCCTTTCCCAGGTGGCACAATATCTCGCGGTCGTAGTCCTTAACCAACTCGAGTCATCTCCTTTGTCTCATGTTTAACTTCTCTTGAGTGAAGAAGTACTTAAGGCTCTGGGGATCCGTAAACAGCTGAATCTTCACACCACACAGGTGGTGCCTCCAAAATTTTCAATGCAAAAGCAACTGCCGCTAACTCCACAACAAGAGTCGGGTAACTTTTTGTCAAAGGGCTTCAACTGACGTGAAACATACACCAATCACCTTACTAGGTTGCATCAAAACACAACACAAACCAACTTGGAAACATCCCTATACATTACACAACCGCTTGTTCCCACCGAAACTGCCGAACTGGTTTACGTCAAACTGTGCTGCAACGTAGTAAGACCATAGCCCAAAGGACATCCTCATTTTAAAGCTTAACGTTGCACGAAACCATAAGCATCAAGCATGAAACATCCTGATCAAGCACTAACATGCTGCTAAAACACAATTCTTAAAACAACGTACCACTAGGGTCAGGTACAACACAATTAGCAAGGCTTCCTCAAAAGTCAAGACTTGGAACCGACACGCCTTGCGCAACAACGAACCTCGACTGAAACAAGAGGACGTCCAAAACCTCAAATTGTCGACCAACTTTTATCAAGACAACAAAAAGCTCTTGAACCAACCATTCACTACCTATCGGTAGAACAACCAACACTCGAGCTTAATAGTCACAAACTCTAACTCTTTCAAGGACAAAAGTTTCTATCTACTCACAATCGAATTACGGCTCTTAACCAAGAGGAACATACCAAAGATAGAAAATGCTATCACCTCTTAACGGTCGCGTCCAAGCAAAAGTGATAAACAATCGCTGAGCTGAAAAGACAACCTCTACTTGAAAACCATAATTATTTAAAGCAACACTTAGATACAACCAAGCTCAATCTTAAGTTACACCTCAGGCCAACTCGAAGATTATCGCAAAATTAACCCTGGCTTAGCAACTGCCAGCAAAGCTCCAACCGAGCAATTGAAAACTCACTGTCTGGGTCTGACTGAGCTTTGGCAAGGATCTCCACGAGCTTAGGGTCCTTCGACGACCCCCAGACACACACTGCCGTAACGACGGTCTAACAGCCAACTGACTAAACAAGAATAAACCTTCTTCAGCAACACAACTACACTGGCTAGCTCCAACTTTCTAGATACAGGGGCAAGAGACCAAACACGCTGCAGAATGTGTCGTCCTCTTACTCAAAGCATCAGCCACCTCGTAGCTTTACTCCGGGTAAAGATCTCTACAACACCCTTAACAACACCAGTCGACAACTGCTTGGTTCCTAGTCAACCACAACTTGCTCGATCCCATCTGGGCTCTAACGAAACAACAACAAGGGTTCTACCAACCATGGTCAAGTTCCAACGAACAACTCTTGTCTAACGACAAGTAATCCAACAACGAGTAGAATACATCCACAATCTTAAACTAAGGGTACTTTTCAGGATAGTATCCTCGAACTGAAATCCCAACCTCTTTGAAAACTGAGCACAATCTTGCTTCAAGCAAAATAACTCTAACGTGGTTTCCAATAACATCCCACACCGGAAACAGCAACTCACAGGTACACATATGAGTACAAAGACTAATCACTGTAGGAGACCGAAGTCTAGCCGACTCTCATAAAGATGCCACCAACTGACTCCCAACAGAGTCACAACCAACGGCTGAACACCAAGGGTTTAACTCTTCACGCTCTATCTCTTACCTCTTACCCACCTCTCGGGTAAACTTAGGGAATGATACTCTCGATCATTCCTCGCACATCTTTTCTCTCGTGGCCATCTGACTACCAACAACAAGGATTACTTGTGCTACGTGATCAAGTGTTCCAACTGGCATGTTCGGTGCAACAACAGTGCAAACTGGGCCTAACTTAGGCCTGCAACAAGCTTGGTGCCAAACAAGCATTCTCCAGCCACATCATGAAGTGCGGCTAAAATAAAACTCTAAGCCCTGCTACAAATAGGCCAACAAGGTCACAACCTCTAGTGACGGCAATACCGACAACTCGTACAAGAACTCTAGCTCATCAATCTGGCCTTTGGCATCTCGTCCATCGAACATGCTCAAGATTTACTCCTAAATCTCTGCTCGGTGCTCAACGAACATTTCTCTAACCATGACTCTTATGGCTGCAGCACTGCGTCAGTTAAGCTATTTGTGTTCCAGACTCCTGTGCCTGAGTCTCCGCTCTCTGTTGAGCCAACAAACCGACCATCAACTCTCTCATGACTGAAGCAAACTCTGCTCCAAGAGTCTCACTCTGAGGTAAGGTAGTCTCTACCCCCTCTCTCGATAAAATAACAGTCGGGGCCAAAGGTGGCCCGCGGGTTTGGTCAACCCTAGACGGGTCTCATCTAAAGCTGGCTCAGCTCCAACTCCTCGGTTGGTGGTGCCAAACGTCCCTGCTCCTCTATGTGTGACCGGCACACTAGCAATCTACACATAACTACAAAACTAGTCCACACTTGGACTCTCACTACCAACAACAAAATAAGGCAAGTATGCTAGATGCAAGTACTGTAAACAGAACCCTTAGCAAAAGAACTTTTGACATACCTGACGGCCGTTGGAGTGTTGATGATCATGAGGATAAACGACCTAACTCAGTTGGTCAGTCTACAGAATCTATGACTCTGAGCTCTGATACCAACTGTAAGAACCCGACTCTAAAATGGTCATAAACCCGATTCTTACTCAGCATGCATGAATTTAAAAACCATTAAATTCAAAAAGTAAGACAAGCAACAGAAAACTTAAACATTTGATGGGATAATGGCAAACCAAAAACTATTATTAAAACCAATATAATTTAAAGCCTCTGGCCAGAGTATATGAAAACAGAACTAAAACAATTCTCCCAAAATAGTCTAAACATGCTAAAAACATAAAATAATCGAAAGAGACTATGCGGCTGACTCCCATGATCAGTCAGCTCTTCCTCTAGGCGCCCCGGTGCTATCCTAAGTTACCTAGCGGAAAAACCACATAAATAAGGGTGAGTACAAAGGCACTCAGCAAGAATCCCCAACTGGGGTACAGTACGCAAGTCACATCATCTAGCATCCTAGCATACAAGCAGAAGATCATTACAAAGGCAGTCTCAACACAAGTGCAATCATAGCATGCTCAAACCATCAAAAGTCTCTAACTCTCGGCTAAGGATCAACTGTGGATCTCCAGATAGGTTATCGATACAACCACCAGAATCTCAAGAGTCTCTAACTCTCGGCTACAGTGACCAGCTCACTAAGCTGATCCTAGACACTTGGAAGAGTACCCAAGCGTCAGGCTCTAAACTAAATGGAAGGTGTACTGATACACTAGCTAGAGGGAGCTTTCCTCCTGGTGCCTAATGGACATATGCGCACACCCCATGCTCCTGCAAACAAGATAAATATAGGCCTACACAAACTATGCTGGTCCAGGTGCGTATGCCTATGACTCAGAAAGGTGAGAACTGATCCACAGCAGGCGGGAGGCCCTCGGCACCATACTGTGGCAGCCTGAATCACACCCAACGCCTTAAGCTAAAGGTCGTCCCAAGGCAGGCTTACACAAAGGAAATGACCCCGCTCTAGCAGGCCACAAACTAGGCTTATTCTGGTGTGGTAGCTACTTCACACCCGGCTGTCGGGGGTAAGGAATCTGTCCTCACAGCCCGACTGATGGGGACACATACGTTGGTCCACTCTCAACCATTAGATGATGACAATCTAACAAGATCTAGCTAAGGAGTACCCTAGAGCTAACAAAGTTCAGCATCAATAACATTGCACAATAACATACAGCATATCACAATCACAAATAAAATAGTCACTGCAATATAATAGTGCAAAAGGGTACATAAATCTAAATGCCAAATCCTATCAGACAAGCCATACAATCCTATCCACTAACAAGTATATCGTCAGGCAATAAACAGGCAAGCCTATATACTAACAAGTTCAGTAACAGAAATAACGTTCAAACACCTATCCACTAGCATGCTTAGAAAACAGTAACATCCAACCAGAAACTATCAATGTCAAGTGTAGGGCCCACACAACCCTGGCAAGGAAATCCTTACTAGGAAACAAGTTAAAAATCACAAACAGACAATAGTGTTCCTTGAGCTGCAGAACCAACACGAACCTAGCAACTAATGATAACAACATTAATTAAACCCTAAACATCTAACAGCAATGACCAACACACACAAGGATAGGGAAACAATACCCCTAAATCAAGAAGATAGGCTTGGCAGCAGGCTTCGGCGAAGGCAAAGGCAAAGTTTTGCGACAGCAAGCGAAGGGCTACGACCATGTGCGGCTAGGCTGCTCGAGGGGGCAAGTGGCACAGCAAAAGTAAACTTTCGGTAAGGTAAGCCTTCGTTAAGGCGTGTGGCGAAGCGACGGGCGACTGGGCGAAGTGCAAGACTCGGCGAAGCAAACATGGAATCGTGGGTCAGCGTGGACGAGCGTCTCATTGAGGTGAAGGGCTCACTAGAGTAAAATCTAAAACAAACGTAGCACAATGGATTGACTCGGACAAGCGAATGGGCGAGGTCTTAGTGCTGTACATCACAGACTCTGTTGCAAGAAAAACACAGACGACAGATCTCGACATCAGGCCAAGAAAACCAACAGAGAACTAGAGGAGCTCGGTGAAATGTACCTGAGGTGAATAGGGATGCGATATGAGATCACGAGCGTGCGATCTACGATTCAGCTGTGTAATCTGTAGCTAGGATAGGAGATCGTGAAGCTGTACGGAGCGAGGCGAAGGTGAGGGAGAAGGCTTGTAATCGGAATTGGGCGATCGGGTGAGGCAATCGTGAGGCTGCTCATTGGGAGGTGCGACTACGCGAAGGGGTCTTGGAGCTGGGTTGGGCGAACGACGATGGGGTTTTTTTGGTGGGATTTGGGTGGAGGTGATTTTCGGCAATGGAAGAAGAAGAGAGGAAGAAGAAATCGGAGTGCGGCTAGTCTTAAGGGTTCGGTAAAAAGAGAAGGGTTTAATGAGGATGTGACACGTGTCTTCATGGATTCCGGCTTCGAGTCTTGGCGAAGGCACTTTTATCAATTAATTTCTTTCTTTTTTCCTTTTAACTAAAAGAACTCCCAAACTTTCCAAAATGCAACTCTAACCCTGGAAACCTAAAACTGAGAAATAATCGACCTCAGCACATAACAGAAATAGCTCTGAAACCCTAGAAAATTACGAAACTACCCCTGAAGGCAAAATTATCAAAATACCCCTAGAGGCTCAAACTGCTCTAACGGCCCAACTGAACAACCGAAATAGCAACAGAACATACCTGGAGAACCGAAATGGAAAACTGGGCCATTACATTTTATTAAGGGATCAAGAAAATTTTCGAGCTATTCAGAGCATTTTGCGAATAAAATTGTAGAAATCAGCATGTGTACAGAAAATAGCATCATCAGCGCATTATGAGAACTAGATGCAAATATTATACAATTTCACGCTAAAATGCTATTAAATACAGGAAATGCTAAACACTGATGCTGGAGGAACGAAACAATGCGAGCGGCGATGCACATAGAAGAATCACGTGTTCATAAGGCTGTCGTGCTTGAGAATCACACCAACATGGAAATAAACAAAGAATAAATCAAGCACTTAAAGTGGTGTCAATCAAATAAGTTTCAGTGAAAATCAAGAAATCCTGCATTAATGAAGTTTTTCCAGCTCACTTAGGCTTGTCGACCAAGTAAATCAACTCTATAAATTGCAAGATGGAAGCCGAAGTTTGGTGAGCTGGTCGGATGGCCAGAAGTGGATCTAAGTGAAAAAGAACTAAGTTAAATGGTTAGAACCCGATTCATGTGAGAAACAACTTTTGATATCTGTAGGAGCCGATAACAAGGGGACTGCACACTTCACAGCCGTGCCAATTCCATGTTATTATTTTTCTTAGGAGTAGTTATAGTGATAAACATTTAGTAGTCGTAATAAAATCTGCTTAGCTATCCACGTATATGACTTGTGGTGAGTCGGAAAGAGGAACCACATGGAGATCCAGTATGCTACTGTATGTTGAATGCAAGTCTTTGCATAATTTAGGGAGTTAGGAATAACCTCACTAT
Organism: Sechiopsis laciniata; assembly: GCA_037833695.1. NCBI lineage: Eukaryota > Viridiplantae > Streptophyta > Magnoliopsida > Cucurbitales > Cucurbitaceae > Sechiopsis > Sechiopsis laciniata. The sequence continues at coordinate 14,896 of JBBMKA010027316.1, forward strand.
TGCACGCGTTGCCACGTTTTACTATGGAGTTCATAGCAGAAGCTATTTTCATAAATCACTGAGTGTGGAAGCACTTCTTAGTTGAGGGAAGCGAGAAACTCCATAACTAGTCCCCCATTTTTAACATCTTTTATAACTATTTATTTATCTTTACTCATTCCATTCATATTTATTTATGTCAGCCATTTGCATATTTTTATTTTCGAATTCAAAACCAAAATCAAACACACTTTTACAACCCATTTATTTACTTTTCAGCATAACTCTCGTTTTAATAGTATTACTTCTAGACATCAATCTCTATTGGATCGATAAAATATATACTTATTACTTGCTGCAGTTTCGACCCCGTATACTTACGGGTAAGCGATTTCGAGTCATACTTAGCGTTAAGTTTTCTCTGAGTTAATTACTGTACAATTATATTAGCACCCGGAATACAATCCAGTTCAGGTGGAGCAGCTGCAGTTTCTTAAAATTGTTGATAGGATAGATGTCTCTTTCTTTAGTAGCATGCAAATGTTAACTCCTATTATTTATGTTTGGAACATGTCGTTAACTGTTGGGCATGGATGCTGTTATTTTTATTTATTTAATTGAATTTGCTTTAGAATTACCTTGGCCAAGGGCTTGTCACTTATTTGTCTTTTTTGAAATAAAATCAATAGGACCAGTTATTTAAAATTGAAATTCGAATTTTCATTGATTTATAACTGTTTTGAGTCAGCATGTGCTAAGAATCGTAATTAAAAATTACGGGTTCTTACATTTGGCAGAGCCTAGAGTCATAGATTCTATAGACTGACCTACATAGTAGGTTGTAGTTTTTCCCCATGATCTTCAACATTCTAGCGACTGTCAAGTATGTCGGGTTGTCATAAGGGTTTTGTTAATGCACTTAGTGTCTAGCTTACATATTTATGTGGTTTGTCTGTATGGTTAGTCTTGAGTGTGACCTAACAAGTTGTGATTTTTGGGTACAGATCATGAGTCATGTCGATACCGACAACTCGAAGTTAGGCAAACGTAGCAGCGATAGCTGTTGGCCACATAGTAGCCACATTAACGACGAATGTACCTTCATTCTCTACCGTACCTAGAGTTCAGCAGCAGCAGCCGATTGGTCAGACACCTCCACCAGCTGTCGGAGGGGTTTCGACTACAGCCTTTTAGGATATGGTTTTGACCATGCTTGCTACACAGAGAACTGAGATACATGCACCGTTTGCAGTGATGTTCCAGCAGCAAGGAGTGCCTGTAGCAGCACCGCCGCCCCCACCTGCCTCGCTTGTACCTCTTACCCCAATGACCAAACCAGTAGTGAGAGATGAAGCTGTGGAAGCTAGAAAATAGATCAAAGAGTTCTAGAAATGGAATCTTTAGGAGTTCGATGCAAGGTCTGAGGATTCAAAAGATGATGCAAAGTGGTTAGCTCGCATTGAGACCATATTCTGTAATATGGGTTGCCCAGACGAGCAAAGGCCTAGATGTGCTACGTTTGTGTTGACAAATATAGCTATTTGGTGGTTGGAGTCTACAGATAGAGCTAGACCAGTAGGTTCGCCCTCAGCTACGTGGGAGTTTTTTAGGAAGAAGTTCAGGAAGAAGTATATCATCGAGGAGGCTGTGCAAGAGAAGATAGCTGCCTTTATTGGTCTGAAGATAGGAGACATATCTGTGACTGCGTATGAGAAATAGTTTACTGAGCTTGGTTACTTTGCACTGCATCTGATTCCGATCGAGGAGCTCAAGATCAAGGCCTTTATGGATTGGCTTAAGCAAAAGGTTTTCCAGGATGTTCGAGTGCAGAAGCCACAAATATATGATGATGCAGTAGAGCTAGCAGAGATCTATGATGGTATGTACCCAAAACTGCGATTAGAGGAAGGGACCACTTCTAGTGTAGGACAGAAGATGAAGTTTGAGGCTTGTAGATCATCTGGATCAGGTAGCTAGCAGCACCGTTCAGGTCATATCTAGGACCAAGACAAACGACCTCAGCAGTTCAAGTAACAGAGCACAGTTAGACTGCCGCTGCAGTGCAAGAGGTGCAACGGTACCACTTTGGTCTTTGTAGGGCTTCTCCAAGAGCTTGCTATAAGTGTGGCAAAGAAGGTCATCTGGCCCGAGCATGTACTAAGGGAGGAACAGGTTAGGCCTAGTAGTAGGATCGTGGCATCTGGAGAGAGTTTTTAGCTACTACCCTCATAATACTGCCTATGAGTGGGTTCCATGTGATGCTGAGTATGAAGTGCTTAGCTGATAACCACATTGTAATTTATTGCCGCTGGAAAGAAGTCGTGTTTAGACTGCCTGAGAAGAAAAGCTTCAACTTTCAGGGTGTCAAGAGTGGATGTTGTCCACAGATAATTTCGAGAGAGAAAGCCAGTCGTTTGATAGCTCGAGGAGCTTGTGGTTATCTAGCCAAGTTGACAGTTAATAGTCTTTCAGTGTTGTTCGTGGATCACTTTCCAGTGGTTCAAGAGTTTGTGTATGCGTTCCCTGAGGAGTTTTCAGGTTTACCGCCATCAAGGATGATTGATTTTACTATCGAGCTCGAGCTAGGGACTATCCCTATCTTGAAGACCCATACTGTATGGCGTTAGCTGAGTTTAAAGAGTTGAAGGTTTAACTTCAAGAGTTGTTGGATAAGGGTTTCATTTGTCCTAGTGTGTCCCCATGGAGAGCACCAGTTTTATTTGTAAAGAAGAAGGACTGATCGATGCGCTTTTGCATTGACTATAGAGAGCTGAACAAGGTTACAATAAAGAATAGATATCTGTTGCCTCTCATAGATGACTTGTTTGATCAGCTTCGAGAGTCGGTATTCTCCAAGATAGATTTGAGATTAGAGTATCACCAGTTAAGGGCCAGGGATTTGGATATCCCAAAGACAGCATTCAGGATGATGATCTCTATGAGTTTGTGGTAATGTCGTTTGGTTTCACCAATGCATCAGCAGCATTCATAGACATGATGGACCGGGTGTTCAAACCATTTTTGGACATCTTTGTCATTATGTTCATCGATGACATTTTAGTTTATTCTCAGACTAAGGAGGGCCATGCCAATCATTTAAGGTTAGTGTTGACAGCCTTGAGGGAGAACGAGTTGTATGCGAAGTTCTCCAAGTGTGAGTTTTGGCTAGAGTAGGTGGCCTTCTTGGGCCACATGGTTTCTCGAGATGGTATTTCAGTTGATCCCGCAAAAATTGAAGCAGTAAGTTCTTAGGTAGAGCAGACATCAGTCGAGAAGATTCGTAGTTTTTTGGGTTTGGTAGGCTATTAAAGGCGAATTTTTTTTAAACTTTTCCAAGATAGTGGGACCTATGACTCGGTTGACATGGAAATGTTGTAAGTTCTTCTGGGATAGTGCTTGTAAGGAGAGTTTTACAAAGTTGAAAAAAGCCTTGACTATAGTACCAGTTTTGACAGTTTCAGATGGGACAGTAGGGTTCACAGTGTTCAGTGATGCTTCACATAAAGGAATTGGTTGTGTTTTGATGCAGCACGAGAAGGTGGTCGCCTATCCGTCTCGTCAATTGAAGCTTTATGAGTTGAACTACCCAATGCACGATTTAGAGTTAGCAGTAGTGGTTCATGAGTTGAAGGTCTGGAGGCATTATTTGTATGGAGAGAAAATTCAAATATTTACAGATCACAAGAGTCTTAAGTATTTCTTTACACATAAAGAGTTGAATATGAGACAGAGGTGATGGTTGAAATTGGTTAAGGATTACGATTGTGAGATCTTGTACCACCCTAGTAAAGGCAACTTGGTTAGAGATGTGCAACAAGCCAGTATTATGTTGACAGTAGACCAGGTTACCGCTGGGTAGCACAGTTGACAGTTTAGTCGTCCATCCGACAAAGGATTGTTGAGGGTCAATCGAGCTACCAGAGCTAGTTAGAATTGTAGCTCGAGTGAAGACAGATGATGATCCAGATTTTATAGTTGCTTCAGATGGAAGTTTGTTGTTTAGAGGGCAGCTTTGTGTGCCAGCGGGCTCGGGACTGAGAGTTGGGTTGTGTCTGAAGCTCATAGTTCCCCGTTTGCTTGGCATCCAAAAGGTACCAAGATGTATCATGACTTGAAACAGTCGTTTTGGTGGAGCAACATGAAAAGAGAAGTAGCTGAGTTTGTTAGGAAGTGCTTCACCTGTTAGCAAGTGAAGGAACCCAAGCAGAGGCCAGCAGGTCTGTTACAGCCTTTAGGTGTACCGCAGTGGAAATAGGAAGAGATTTCAATGGACTTTATTTCAGGCTTATCGAGCACCACAAAAGGATACACTATGATTTGGGTTATAGTAGACCGTTTAACCTATAGTGCACATTTCATTCCAGGAAGAATGACTTACTCTGTGGAAAAGGCACAGCTGTTCCTTGACCAGATAGTGAGGTACCAGTTAAGATTGTTTCAAATAGAGATCCTAGGTTCACAGCTTTTTAAGAGCCCTATAGAAGAGGTTAGGAATCGAGTGCAGTTTCAGTATAGCTTTCCACCCTTAGTCAGATGGTCAGACCGAGAGAGCAAATTAGATACTTGAGGATATGTGTCGAGCCTGTATATTAGACTTTCTAGGTAGTTGGGATTAGTACTTATATCTCATGGAGTTCGCATACAATAACAGTTACCAAACAACTATTCAGATGGCCCCGTTTGAAGCATTGTATGGCAAGTGTTACAGATCTTCTATTTGTTCGGGTTAAGGTTGGAGATAGGCAGTTGTTGGGTCTATAGTTACTGTAGATGACAAATGAGTCAGTTCAGAAAATCTGGTCTTGTATGTTGACATCTCAGAGTCACCAGAAAAGTTACGCAGATGTTCGGCACAGGGATTTAGAGTTTGAGGTTGGCCAACATGTGTTCATGAAGGTAGCCCCTATGAGAGGTACCTTGAGGTTCGTAAGAAAGGAAAATTGAGTCCCCAGTTTGTTAGGCCCTTTGAGATCCTAGAGAGGATTAGGGCAGTGGCGTATCGTTTAGCTTTACCACTTTCGTTGTCAGCAGTGCACAACGTGTTCCATGTGTCGATGTTGAGATTGTACATCGCGGACCCATCGCATATAGTAGATTATGAAGCTTTGCTTTTAAACCCAGATTTGACCTTTGAGGAGCAGCTAGTACAGATCTTGGCTTGGGAGTGCAAGATCCTGCGTAATCGGGAGATCAGCTTGGTTAAGGTGTTGTGGAGAAGCCAGCGAGTTGAGGAAGCAACTTTGGAGCGCGAGGATGACATGCGTTCTCGTTATCTAGAGTTGTTTCAGCCTTAGGACTTTCGAGGGCGAAAGTCATAAAAAGAGGGAATGTTGTAATGACCCACATTTTTTTTTTGATTTTATAAATTAGGATTGTAAAAGAAAATTAAAAAAAAACAAAGAATAGTTTTCATTTTATTAAGTGGTAAAAGAAAAGAAATCGAATAAAAGGGTTTTTGTTTTGTTGGAAATAAGAGAGAAAAAGGATTGGCTTTGTTTTTCTAAAAAAGGAAAAGCCCACATGGGTTATTAGAATAATATTAAAAAAAGGGTTTTGTTTAAAAAAAAAGAAAAAAAGAAAAACCCACTCCATCTTCTTCTTCAACCTCAAAACCCTAGTCCCTTACCCTCCACTGCTGCCGCCGACCCATCCCACCTCCGCTGTCGTTTCACCCAGACGCAGCCGCCTGCACCGCCCACATGCGCAAGCCCACGCCCACGCTCGCACGCGTGCATCTGTAGCCCACTGTGATGCTGCCACCGTGCTGCCGCAACCCAGCCCACGCCGTCATCGTGTTGTCGACCTCCGCAGCCCGCTGCCGATGTCAGCCTCTCCGACTGCAGCATGTACCACCGCGTAGCAACGATTTTGATGCTACTATTGTGTTCGATTCGTTTCGCCTTCTCAGCTGTAGTTTCACACATGTCACGTTTGGGTTGTTCGAGTGTTGGGTAAGTTTTCGCAGCTATGATCTAGTGGGTAATCGATTCTTGTTGAGTTTTATTGATGATTTAGATTTTGACAGCTTGAAGCTTGAGTTTGTGAGTTCGTTGTTCTTCGTACCTCACTGATTTTGGGCAGCGGTGTTCACCATTGAATTTTGGGTAAGTTTTGTGGGCTGATTGTTGTTGGGTTGAAGTTCGATAGAGATTTTAAATGAGTATTAGTGGTTGATTTTTGTTGGTTGTAACTTGGTAGGTTGTTGTGTTTAAGTTCTCCCTTGCTGGTGATTGTTGGATTACTCTATGTCTTTCCGGTAAGGATTCTCTACCCGGGTTGTATGGACCCTGCACATGGCAAAGTTTGTTATGCTGTTGCTATGTGTTGATGTGTGTTTGTAATGTTGCTAATTTTTTGATTTGTTTGTATGTTGTGCTTCAGGATTATGAAGTCCCAGTGTGTTAATTTTTCCTATTCGTGTTCTTCTATTCTCTGTTAAGCTCGTATGATGTGATGACACGTGTTGGTTGTAGCTAGTCAAAATCATGTATTCTAGTATCTTGTTAGGATTTGTGTTGGGACTTGGAGCATGTTTGGTGATCTATTAGGACTAAGCTGTTAAACACCTTGGGTTTAAAATTGTTAGATGTCATCATCTAGAGGCTTTAGAGGCACGACGTATTATGTTCTCCTCGTCAAGACCGTTGAGGAGTGATTTTCCACACCCGATAGCTGGGGATGTGATGTACCATGCCGCCCCCAACGATGCCTAGTTTGTAGCCTTATAGGTTGGCCATGATCATAGTGTATGCCGGCTATGGAAGGGTCTTAGCTTGGGGCGATAGGTATCAACAGGCTGACTTAGATCGCTGGCGAAGGCCTCTAGGACCGTGACTCAGTGGACACATTTCCTTGTCGAGATAGGCATGTAGACCTGGACCATGTTGGCTTGTGTAGGCCTACACCTGACTAGTTTACAGCAGCATGTGGTGTATGCATACATACACCGGGTGTCAGGTAGATGGCTCACCTAGACCGATGTTGTTAGTACACCAATAGTGAAAAATTATGTTGAGCTAGATAGTGGTGTAACAAATTTCATGACCTGTCATATTATCTAGAAAAGGTGAACGTCTCAAGGGCCTCACAATCGAGTCATGTAACGAATCCCAGACCAAGTAAGAAGTTAAAAGTGAAGTCGAGAATTGATACGAGTTGCTAGCATGTTAGACTCTTCCTTGTGCATTGTACCCATGTTGGGCAGTTCTTACTGAGTATTCTTTACACTCACCCTTTCTATGGTTTTATTTTTCAACAGGTAAACAAGGACATCACCAAGACCGTTAGCTAAGAGATGTTAAAGTGATCATGGGTAGAGCTGCTGCACTTTCTTAAAATTGTTGATAGGATAGGTGTCTCTTTCTTTAGTAGCATGCAAATGTTAACTCCTGTTATTTCTGTTTGGAACATGTCGTTAACTGTTGGGCATGGATGCCGTTATTTTTATTTGTTTAATTGAATTTGTTTTAGAACTACTTTGGCCAAGGGCTTGTCACTTATTTGTCTATTTCGAAATAAATTCAACAGGAGCAGTTATTTAAAATTTGAAATTCGAATTTGCATTGATTTATAACTGTTTTGAGTCAGCATGTGCTAAGAATCGTAATTAGAAACGAGTTCTTATAATTTGCATCAAGATGTCAAGCTCGGAGTAAAGAATGAATCAAGCAGTGACCCGTTGTTAAGACAACAAGTGTTCGAGATGAGAGAAATGTTGCTCAATATACAAAACGCGAACAACGCGACTGTTGCAATACAGAGTGTTAATTCAATGCAATTGGCGTTCACGAACATTCAACAACATTTATCTATGACGGAGTCCTATGCATTGTGTGGCGACTCACATCTGTGTGAAAATTGCCTTTATAATACCGCTTCGATGTATTTCACGCAAGCGAATTGCTAGAGCAACCCATTTTCCAATACTTATAATGCTGAATGGAGAAACCATCCCAATTTTTCAACAATAGAAATTCGGGTGGTTCAAGCAATCAAGTATTTCAGCTAAGGCATAATGGGAATCCTCCAAGATTTGGCACACCAATGGGTCAGCAAAATTAGGGGTGGAATTCCTTCTAGAACCAACGAAACCAAATGCCTCAACAAAATTTTCAGCAAACCTTTAATAGTTCGTTGGAAAGCTTGTTGAAGAAGTATGTAGCTTAAAATGAGGCAGCTTCGCAAACCTAGCAAGCTACAATCCAAACTCAATAAGCTGCCATGCAGAGTCAACAAGTAGCCATGAGGAATTTAAAGATGCAGATGGGACAGATCGCTAACGAACTAAGACAAAGACTCGCTGGTAAATTGACCTCTAATACTGAACCACCTAGAATAGAGGGAAAGGAACAGGTTAAAGCTATATTTGTGATTGTTGGACACGATGAAGCGAAGTGAGAAAGCGTTGAAAAATTGGCTGAGAGTTGATAATAGATTCGTTGGAGCGAAATATTAAAGGAGGGGAGTACGAAGAAACAATTAAAGAAGTTGATGGCAACCTGAGGTTGAAGAGGTTGAAGAAGTCGCTGCAGCGGCTGGAAAAGTTGGAAAAATTGAGTCTGCAGAACCCTGTAACGCGGGAGCAGATAAGGTGATTAACGAGGTGGTTGAGTTCAAACCGCCACCTTCATTTTCACAGAGGCTTAAGAAGAAAACGAAAGAGTAGATTCGAGAAGTTTATGGACATTCTAAAGGGTATACAAATCAACATTCCGCTACTTGAAGCATTGTAGTGAATACCAAATTACGGGAAGTTTCTAAAGGAAGTTTTGATAGAAAAAAACAAGGTGGAAGATCTGAAATTTGTATCTCTCATTGAAAGGTGTAGTGCGTTAAAGAAAAATTAATTGCCAGCGAAAGAGGATGACCCTGGCTTGTTAACCATTCCTATATTTATTGGAGGTAAGCATAATGGAGAAGCGTTGTGCGACCTCGGTGCAAGCATTAACTTGATGCCGCTATCAGTTTATAAAATGTTGGAACTAGCCAAGCGAAATCATAGTTGGTCACAATACAATTGGCTGATGGCTCTATTAAGCTACCTGAAGGGAAAATAGAAGTCATTTTGGTCCAAGTGGGTGATTTTATTTATCCCGCAGATTTCATAATTCTAAACCATGAAGCTGTTAAAGAAGTCCCTATTATTTTGGGCAATCCATTTTGAAAATGAGGCGAGCCGTAGTCGATATGTATGAGGCCACCATAACACTGCAAATGAATGACGAAGAAATGAAGTTCAACACCTGCAACTCACCGAAGCACATAACAAAATTTGAAGAATGCTTAGCTATAACTACACTTGAAGATGATTTCAGCAAGTCTATACAGGCAGATCGCTTGAGCAACGAGAAGATTCCAATGCCAACTATGCAGGATTAAGCAAAGACGAGTTGCTAGATGACGAACTTGAGGATAGCAAGAGTCTGACTGATGCAATCGACTCGCTAAGCCTCGTTGATGGAATTACGCCACCAATGTAGCCATCCATCGAACAACAACCAATAACAGAATTGAGCCCACTTCTAACACAGGTTGAAACATTGTTACCACGTGGAGCCCACAAAAGCAGACTTTGCCCCTTTGATTGAAGCCTGAGTGGACCAAGCTGGGTGGAGCGAATGGTATTATCTTTCTAGAATTGATATTGCTTCAAGCCAGGTAAGTAACTCAAACTTGTACTTGTACGTTTTTTGTTGTTAAATAGTTTAATCATGTTAAAGTTCGCTAGGTTTATTGCTTTGTTAGTTTAGCGAAGAAGAAAAGTTGGTTGTTTAGAGATAACTAATCTTTAACTTTTGCTATTGCTGTCTCGAGATAGTTTCGTCTGCGCGAGGTGGGATTTTTTATGAGGTTACGCAGTGACGCACGCTGTTGTCATCAACAGTTGTCCCCAACCTAGTGCATGGCTTCCTCTAGATCGACACGTGTCACTAGAGATCTCGATCCAATGATCAGGATTTCATAGCGCGTAGTCTGGCATTTTGCTTCTCGAGGCCGATCGTTGCCCTAATTTGTGAACCTTATAAATACCCCATTTCCCCTCTCATTTCTTTTTTCACCCACATTTGAACCCTCGAGCTCTCTGAACTTAAATTTCGTTGCACACTTCGCTCAAGGTTTCTAAACTTAACCAAATTTATAAAATGGCCTCCCAAACACCAATCAACTCTAACCTCGCCAAGAAGGTTGAAAAGAAGGAGGACGACGCTAGTAGGATTACGTCTGTTAAAGAATTACTGAGGAAGCAACTCACAGCAGGGGTAAGCTTGGCAGTGAAAGAGAGCCAAGCTGTGGCAAAGGACAGCCCAACTATTGGGCCCAAAATCGCGCTGAAGAAGAAGGAGCTGCCGCAAAAGTCTGTAGGGGCGAAGGTGATTACAAAGCTTTCTGTTGGGCCATCTAGGCCGCAAAGATCCAAGCTCGCTGAGGGAAAATTGATCAAGCCCACAATTATTGAGTCAATTAGCCTACAGAGGCCAGTGTTACCAGACTTACTTAAGTTTTAGTCACCAAGACTGTTGAGCCTGCACAGGCTGTTGCGTCGATAGCTGATCCTGTGCTGCTTAAGCGAATGGAGGAAATGGAGAAGGAATTGGCATAGCGAAGAGCAGAAGAGCAGGTGAGAATTGAAAGAAAACCAAAAGAATGAGAGAAGAAGGATGGAGAAAGAGGAAGCCGCTGCGAGGAAGCAGCGAAGGTAGAAATAATAAAGCTCGTTGCGGTGAAGTTGGTCGAAGAGATGTTTGGAAAGCTTGATGAAGAGGTTCAGTCGAAAGATGAACCGACAGCTACAGCGAAGGACACACAATTGCCAACAGGGCAATTTGCTGTTGACGCTGGAGCGATGGGAATAGTAAATCTCGATGAAAAAAAATGAAGATGTCGATGGGGTAAGCTTCGACAGTACAATGTAAGAGGACGAAGAAGAATTTTCAAGTCCTGTTGGAAATTTTTTGGAGTCAGAGCAGGAGGGCGAAGCGAAGGATTCGTTGCCCACTGGAGATGACGCACAATTGACACTTGGTTAACTTGTTGCAGATCTAGTCGAAGGCAAGTTCTTTAAATCTAAAAGGGACGAAGAAATTGACCACTGCAAAAGTGAAGTAGATAATGACTTTGACGAGGACCTAGAAAGAGAGTTAGAGGAAGGTTGGGCCATTGTAACCAAAAAAATGAAGGAGTGAGCGAAAGAATCTGAGCCCGAGCCATCGATCAGGAAAAAGCCCACTCCAATGATGAAAATTTAGAAGAAGCCGACTCTAAAAAGAACAAGAACCGATGTTCAAGATGTAAAGGCTTCGTAGCTAGACAAGGGCAAGGGAGTTGTAGTGGAAGAGAGACGTAACACCATCAATGCTAATATAACCGAGTTGTAGTCGAAGCGATTCTTGTTCTAGCAAGGTTTTGAGCCAAGCTTCGAAGGTCTGCCAACTTCAGTGTATCACCAAATCGAGAGTAGAGGATGGCTCGATATCTGTGTTCCATAAGCCAAAGCAAGAAAAGGCTGAGTGATCGAGTTTTACGTAAGTATACTCGATCGCTCCAAATATCAAACGATTATAAGGGAACGTTTGGTCAGTTGGGCACCTAAGGACTGGAACGAGCTATTTGACCAAGAAGACGGGGAATCAAAATATGATATTTTGTTGAAGGAGCACTCTGACAATGAATTAGCGAGTTGTCTCGATGTCATCAGCATTGAAGGAGCAATGTGGGAAGAAGGGCCGTAATCGAAGAAGTTTCTTGCGGCAAACTTAAATGAGGAAGCTCGCATTTGTGCTTCCTTTATGAAATCTTGCCTAGTTCCTACCACACACAACTCTACAATGACGTTGCTACGAGCCTTACTAATCCTTGCAATAATGTTGAGACTTTCCATCAACGTAGGGCGAATCATCGCCAACGAGATCTGCACCTGGGTTAGGAAGCGAGCGAGTTACTACATGTTCCTGCACTTTATTTTGGCACTCTACAGTTATCGAGGTGTCAAGCCCAAGCCTAATTATGCAATTTTGCAACGGTGAAAACCTTTGTGCACTATGACCAAGTCCGCTGCGAAATCCTCTCACAAGAGGAAAACTAGCAAAGCAGCAACAACAACTTCCATCAATAGCGATGAAGGAATTCAGTTGCTAAAGGCCTTGATCGCCAGGTTTGATGCTTATCTTGAGCATTGCCAAGAATGAGATAGAGTTCTTCAAGAATTCTTCAACCAATTTGACGAAAGCCAGTCTTACCCGAGATGCCAGAATCTATGCTTCCACAGCGAGCTTAACCTAGTGAAGATCCACCGGAACCTTAAATGGAAGTTTCTGTCTTCTAACTCTTTCCCTTTAATCATTTTGTTGCATGCCTGTATATTTACTTTCGCCTACTCTACTTTTATCTTTCTTTTATTTTGTTAGCGAAGTTTGTAAATGCTTAAATAGAATACTATCAACCTTTTGCTTCATCATAAAATTATTGTTTTTCTCTTCGCGAATTCTTATGAACTTTCTTTCTGTGCAATTCAAGTTAATTTCTTTATCAAGTAATTTTATAACTCTTCAATGCTGGAGCGAAGCCTTTAATTGGACGAAAGCGAAATTTTGTAAGTAGTAAAAGCCTTAGTTATCGCAAATTCATTAAGTTTAGAAATTTAATTTCATGGAATCTTTAGCAAGAGCAAACTCAATTAGAATTAAACTAAGCCTTAAACTTTTAGCAAACTTTAAGTTTGGGGGTGTTGAGCATTTTCATTGGGACAATGAAAAGTCCAAGTTTGGGGGTGGAGTTTGTCGAAGCGAAAAATATAAATGTGCTCGCAAAAAGAGCATAAATAAAACATGCTTCAAGAGCGATTCAGCGAAGAAAAATTAATTGTATAGTTACCATTTTGCTGAAGTAAAAGGTGAGACTTGCCAGCCTAAACCCAAGGGTGGATAAAAACATGAAAAATTAAAAAATTTCCCAAATAAATGCAAGAGTGAAGTGAATCAAATGACTAGTAGCCCAAGTTTCTGGGATCATCTCTCCACTGTTGATTGCTCTAACATTGCGTATCTATCTTTATATCAAACATTCGATGAAAATTCAGCAAGCGATAGTGAGAAACGTAAGTGAGGAATCCCCAGCAAGCTGTAAAAGGAAAGCATTCACTTCGGCAAAAGATAAGATGTACCAAGTTAAAGGGAGCGAAAGATCTTAAAGCAAAAAGTTAAATCCAATTGATCAGTAAAGGATAGAAGAACCAAAAAGTTGAAGTTCTAAGCCAAAAAGGGTTTGCGCGAATGAGGGCTAAAGCGAATTATAAAATGGAGTTTCCTGAAAATTTAAAAGTTTCGCCCAACATAGTCTAGTTATAGAAGAACTTTACTTAGAAATTTTCTTGAATTCTCAGATTGATTTGTTTATTACTTTAGCGAAGTAGAGAAGCGATAAGCCGCTGAAGGGAACAAAAGATAGGAAAAGGAAAATGTTCTTAATTGAAAACTAAGCTATTACTCTAAACGAGCAATAATGCAAGTTTGAGGGTGTGATAACTCTCAAGAATTGAGAGTTAAAGTAGCATAAAGTAATATATTTTTAGATAAAATTTGCTATAATTAATTGATGATATTTAGAAATTGGCTCTCATGTGCCCATTACTATGCTTAAAAGAAATATCCTATAGTTTTCTGATTAGAATACTTTTCGGGGCTCCGCAGCAACGAAATATGCATAAATTGTACATAAATTATTTAAGTGTTAAAAAAGGAATTGATACTTTCTAGTTTGTTGCAGTGAACATGGAAGCAAAGCGGAATTGAAAAAGGAGGCCTCGCCCAAGCGAAGACTAGACCTGGTGAGCAGTCTTGGAACCCATCCTACATCGTCCTAGCGAAGCAGGAAATGAGCAAGATGGGATGAGTCGTTAAAATATCTCATCCAAGGGATGAGTGGCAAAGATTTGAAAGGCAACGATTAATCTCAGCAGTTGCTTTGTGTCTGCTCTAACTAGTCGACAATGAGGATCGTGGAGCAGGGGTATTAGAAGTGGAGCAGGCTTTTGGCAGAGCAGACGATTGTGGAGCAGGTCATTCACAGAAGCTGTCCGGTGCCCTATAAATGGCGAGAGGCATCTCAGTTCAAAGGGTTCAGAATTTCTTAGGCATTTTGTTAGTGTTATCCGAGCTCTCTCTATTTCAACTAAGTTTTTCTTCCTTTTAGTGTTTAGCGCCGGAGCGATTATTTCATTTGTAGTTGTTCTTTACCGCATTCTAGTGTAGATTTTGTGCTTTTCGTAGAAGTTGTGCTTGTAACCAAAGTTTCACCGGAGACGTTCAGAGTTATCAAAGTTTCAGTAGTTTTCTTCATCTTAACTTGTTGCTAGTTTTTGCCTATTACACTGTGTTGCTTATTTAATCTCTTGCTTTAAGAGCATGTTTTCTATTTCATTGTCTGTTTTAAGCATGTTTCAGTATGAGTAGCTTAATATGTTATCAGATAGTTACGGAGAAATATAGTGTTTTGCTTGGGCGAAGGGTTAGCGAACTGAACTTTTTATGCATGTTGTTTTAATATCATTTACATTTCGTTTGACAAACCGCATTTAGAACTTTAATTTACTTTTAGAAAAGATGGTAGAGCGAACTTGCATGTATAACATTAGGATTGTTAGGGTTGCCTACTAATCAAAGAACACTTAGAGATAAGGTTCGCCTAATGTCGTAGTTTAAGTTAATAACTGTTTGAGTTGAGAGAACCAAACTAGGAGCTCTAGAGAACCAACTTCTGGAGCTCGAGAGAGCCAAGGAAAACCTGTCGGTTGTTCGCTCTCGTTAACCTCACCGCTTAAGCGAAGTACCTGAAAACCCCAAACCCTTCTGATACTTATCTCATATTGTTACTTTCGCCATTCTGTTATTTCGCTTACTTAGTTAGTACGTACTCATTTCATCAAACAAACTTTTACACTTGACTCTTACTTGAAAAACGACTTGAAAGTATGACAAAATCCCACTGGAGAATGACCTTTTCTTGAATTAAAACTTGCTACAATAGGACTGCGTGCACTTGCGCATCCTTCGGGAATCACACACACAACACACTTTGCTTATTTGAAGCCTGGATTTGGCCTATTGTTAATTATTCTTTTAACTGCTGTGTGTCTTTTTTGTCCCAAAAAAATGCTTTTTTTTTCTTTTTCTTTTTTATTTTTACTTTTTATTTTATTTTTTTTATCTAGCTCGCAAAATAAGCTCATATTTAATTATTTCGACCTAAGTTCTTAGACAACCAAAATAAGCCCAAGCCTAAAAATATTTTGGCCCATGTAGGTTTCAAACCTGCGACTTACGCACAATAAACACGATGCTCAAACCAACTAAACTAATAGGTAATTTTAATTCAATGCTATCTTTTATTATTTATCTCACGAAATAGCAATTCAATTTTAATTCTCAACCCACAAAAATAAGTCATGGCTTATGCAGGTTTCAAATGTGTTATTAGTACAACGCTCTAACAAACTCAGCTCATAGGCTAGTTAGTTTGAAATGCTACCTTTTTTTTTTGGTCAACTAGGGAAAAAGCTTGTAATAACCCCAAGATTTGAATTTAATGTACTTCCCTTACTTGAGGTTTAATTTTATTTAATGTAAAAACCAATTGTTTTAAAAATTAGATACTTTTTTTTTAGTACAAATTGGGGGAGAGTGGACAAATATTGATTCTCGAGATCGAACCTGTGACCATGGTGTTGAATTGATGTACAACCAAACAATGAAATCATTGCGTCACTGATCCATTCGGTAAAATATATATATATATATATATATATATATAAAATATTGACACAAACCGTAATGATATTATCCTATATTGGTTGCAAATATTTTATACACTTTCCATACTTTACTCTTAAATTTCATTTAAATATATATATGAATTGCACATAATTAAATTTAAAAAATGACCTTTTCAAAAAAAAATAAATAAATAAAAAAATAAAAATAAAAATGACCACACTACATTCTGATTTTGGGGGCAAAACAAAAGTTTAAAACTTTCTTTTTGTTAAAAATTTTGCTACGCCCAAACATGTCCACATGGACCAAAAACCTAAGGCCAAACCTTTTTCTCGCTCCTTTGTCTTAGTTCGTGTAAAGGGGTTATCCTTCCCAATTTGTTTGTGTTGTGGGTAAATTCGATACCCTATTAATTTTCGTTGTGTTTTATTTAGTATATCGACTCCATGTTAAATATTGCTTTGTGTACGAGTTGATATTATTATATTTTGGTTGATCTACATTCAAGTTGTTCGAAGTGGTGTTCGGTCGAGTCATCGACGAGGTAAGAGTTCTACCTTTACTACGGTTTGTGGCAACACGTGACTAGAATAGTTGCATACTTGATTTATATAAATACTTGCTTGCTAATATCTTATTTTGGACTTGTGTTGAGATTCTGGTCATGAGGGATGATCCATACCCCTATTGTTGCTTTTGTGGACTTACTGGTCCCAATGGATGATCCATACCCCTATTGTTGCTTTTGCGGACTATTTGTCCCGATGGATGATAAATACCCTTATTCTTATTTTTTGCAGACTATCGGTCCCGAGGAATGATAAATACCCTTATTATTGATTTAATGGACTTGCTGGTTTATGCAAAACTAATAAAGATCATTACAAACTTGCTGGTCCATGCAATATCGATTATTGGGGTTTGTTGATCCTTGTAAATATTTTTGGTGGATTTGATGATCCTATGCTTTCTTATTATTGTTTTTGTAGACTTGCTGGTCTCGATAAATGATGAATATCATTAT
This sequence comes from Sechiopsis laciniata, assembly GCA_037833695.1. Lineage (NCBI taxonomy): Eukaryota > Viridiplantae > Streptophyta > Magnoliopsida > Cucurbitales > Cucurbitaceae > Sechiopsis > Sechiopsis laciniata. Next base: position 31,666 of record JBBMKA010027316.1, read on the forward strand.
TTTGTCAAGAGTGGATAAACATTCATTATTTTGTTAGTATAACATGTATGGGCATGTTATGTTCTGTAATTTTAGTTATGACATGTATGAGTATGTCATGTTTGGTAATTGCAACTTTATCATAAATGTCTTGTTTAGGCTAAGTATTTTAGTATGGTGTAAGTTGGAATGAGTTTGAACTGTAGGGATGAGGGTTATCAGTTATTTGAAGCTAATGTTTCTAAGTTGGTTTGGATTAAAATGATATTGGGATTCTATTAGCATATGACTCGTGAAGTTTTGTTTAGCATAAGGTTGATGCCGATGGGGTTGTTTGGACTTAAGCAATAAGTTGTCATTTTGTTGGTTTAAGACTTGTGGGAGATATCAGGGTGATTGAGGGGGAGAGAGTTAAGAAGGAGTTTATGATAGGAGAGAGAGAAGTTTTAATAAGAAAGAGTATGAGTGAGGATTTTAAGGGAAAGGTTGAGTCGATTTCAAGAGAGGTTTGAAGATTTGGTAGGGCCATATTGCCAATGTTTCATTGGCCCTCAAGATCCACTTGGCAATGTTGGACAATTATGGTCAAAAAGCTAAGAGACAGCCTTTTGTGTTTTGTAATGTTGTAGGTATTGAATTCAATTGTGTTATAAAATCTAACATGGAATTCTCCAGCAAAAAATAGGTTCCTATTTCAAGTTTGTTGAGGGATTTTCTGTCCTCGAAAAAAAAAGAGAAAGATGGTGACTAGTAATTTGGTTAAGTACATGAAATACTTTATGGATTTAAAGGAGTTTGTGAAAAAATCAAATTCAAGAAATGATTTCTTGAAAGAGATAGAATGTGCTACATTTTCTTTATTGGCATACTCTGTAATTCAGGTACGCCAATCATCATAATTATCTTAAGTTGGGATGTTCGAGAGATGGGCAACTCTTGGATATTCCTTATTATCAAGAAAGTGGTTACACTTTCTATGCCTTTTTGGGTCCTATTTTCACATGGTTAAGTTTAATTTTATTTCGTTTGTTGTTTGTTTTTTTGAGTAAATTGGTATCGGTTTGGAAGCTGTCAGTGCCTTCTGTTGGGTTTACGAGGTCACGCCAGGTTATGCTACTGATTTGCTTAGGCGAAATGATATCGAAGTTAATCTTATTCGTGCCTGGACTCAAGAATGTGCAAGTATACACAATTCTTATTGTAGCAAGTTTTAAAGTAAGTACAGGTCATCTCCACAAGGATTTTGAATCTTTTCCAATCTGAGTTAATTGTAAGAGTTGAGTTAGTGAGATAAAAATTGTAATGAGCTATAACTAAGTTGGCAGAAAGTAATTGCTGAAGCAAAACAAAATTCTGAGTAATGAAATTTAAAATGTGGCTATGCAATGAATCTAATGAATCTAGGAGTAACTTTATCAGGATTAACGGGTATCGGAAGGAGGTTAGGACTTTCGGATAATTTGCTGTCGTGACGGGGGTTAATGGTAAGAAGTGAACTACTGATTTACTCTACACAAGCTCTCTCGAGCTCAAGCATAAAATCGACCATAGAGCGAACAACACTAGTAAAAACCTGATCTCCAAGTGTTCTTCAAATTGTAAGTAAATATTAGCAAACCTAGTGTATGACATACAAGTTCGCTCTATTCCTTTTCTCTCGAAAGCGAAATAAAGATAATACAAATAGTTAGCTAGACATAATGTATATAATGTTAACACAACATGCATTTATAGTTCGATATCTCCTTACCTCTTCGCTACTACGAACTCCCCTACTTTCCTTCCGGCGATAAGTTTAGCTACTCATAACGTAAAGAGAACTTAAAATAATAAGATAACACAACATGCATTTTCATTCAATCACTTAAATGCATAAAAAGTTCACTATAAGAAAGAAAATAAGAGGTAGAGTTAAGAAAGGCCCTGGTCGGAATCATTGAAGCAGCAACTCTGAGCAGTTTTGGCTAGTTACAAGCTAAACTTACTCCTATGGCTATACTAGAAAGGCTAAGAAAAAACTACAATGAATGGAACAAAACTTTGGGAAAAATACTCCGGCGTAGCTAAGTCCAAAAATCTAAGCTAAGGTGTTCATCAGAAAACTCAACAATGGCAAAGAAAAATAATCTCTAGATCTCGGCTCTCTTGAAAATGAAGAAGGAGTTGGCTATTTATAGCACATTCGACCAACTCTGCCCCACGATCCTCTGCTCCGCCTGCTCCACTTCTGAGATTCTCTACTCCACATCCCACGTCGCCTGCTTTTGCCAGAGCGATTAAGAAGCGACGGCTAGGATTGAAAGCACTTTTACGGATCTTTAAAACTAGTCCTCTCTTTGGATATTTTTCGAGCGCTAATCAACATGAGAATTGTCTTCGCTTCAGCGAGGCTCTCATCACCACATCATGCTTTGCGCCACGGAATGCTGCAACAAACTAGAAATAACAGAACTTTTAAAAATATAAAATTAGATTCATTCAATCATGCACTTTTGCTATAGCGAACTTATAAAATGGCAGATTTGGCAATTTGTCCTAAACATGATGCTAGAGCGAGATTGTAAGTAGAATTTTACTGAAATGTTACAATGTTCATACGAAACAGTATATCCTTAAGCTATTTAACTCTCAGTTCTTGAGAGTTATCACACCCTCATACTTTCATTATTGCTCAACTCGAGTAATAGCTCAATTTTAATTGAGAACATTCGCTTTTTATCAATCTTCCTCAACAAAAGCGACGTACCACTCATCAACCTTGCTCAAGCAATCAACATATCAATATGAGAATTCAAGTAAATTTCTAAGTTAAGCAACTTTATAACTGGACCATACTAGGCAATGCTTTTATAATTTAGAGAACTCCGTTTTGTGATTCGCTACAACCATCCACTCACATAAACCTCTTTGAGCCTAGAACTTATGCTTCGAAGTTCTAATACCCTTCACTAATCAAAAGGATTTAATCGCTCGCTTTAAGCTTCTCGCTCCCTTTATGATTGGTTCATCTAATCTTTTGCCGAAGTGAATACTCTCCTTTTACAGCTTGCCGAGCATCCCTCACTTAAATTTTCTACTATCGCTTGTTCAATTTTCATCGAATGTTTGATATAATATAGTTACGCGATGTTAGAGCAATTGACAGCGTAGAGATGTTCCCTGAAACTTAGGCTACTAGCCCTTTGATTCATTTTGCTCTCACGTTTTTGGGAAGATTTTCTTAAATTTTTACCACCCAGGGCAGCAAGCCAATTTATTTTTCTATGTCGAATCACTCATGAAGCATATTTGTTTAATGCGCTTTTCGCGAGCATTTGTATTTTTTTCGCTTCTACAAACTCCACCCCCAAACTTGGACTTTTCATTGTCCTAATGAAAAACGCTCAGCACCCCCAAACTTAAAGTTTGCTAAAAGTTTAAGGCTTGGATTAAATCTTTTTGAGTTCGCTCTAGTTATCAGCTTGTCGCAAAATAAAATTTCTAAACTTAATGAATTTGCATTAATTTAGGCTGACTTTTCACAAAATTTCACTTTCGTTCTTTTAAAGGCTTTGCATCAGCATCGAAGAGTTATAAGCTAAACTTGACAAAGAAATAGACTTAAATTACTCAGAAAGAAATGTTCATTCGAATGCTCAAAGAGATAAACGATGAAATTTGCTAAGGCGATGATGATGGCATTAGACATTTTTAGCACTTACAAAATATTCAATACAAGGCAGAGTTCGCTGTTTCCAATCAACCTTAAACTAATCTAAGAAAGCGAAAAAAATAGAAAACAAACATTCACACAAAAACAAAGAAAACAACAAAATGGGAGAGACTTCCTTTTCATCTCTTTGCAGGCCAAGCTTCGCTGGATTTACGCTTCAGCAGACTTGGAGGGAACTCGAGAAATTTTGGGCCTTGATCAATTAGACTAAAGAAATTCTGAATAGCTGCCTAACGCTCAAACATGTATTCAAAGAATGTATCAAGCATGGTGATGCTTGTGGTGACTATGCGGAACTTTTGGTTACTGCGTGTCTTCACACTGGCGCAAGTATATGCAGTCTGTGGTAAGTAATAAGTATTTTATCGATCTCTATAGGGACTGTGATTTACCAAGGATGATGTTTAGAAAAATGGATAAAAGTAATGAATGGGTTGATTTTGATTTGGTTGATTACATAAAGTAAATATTGAAAAACGTAATATAGGTAAGTTAAATAACAGATAAGGTAAGTTAAATAATAGATAAGGCGCAGCTAAGGTACTCATAGAACACGTTCAAAGTGTTAGAAAGAAATGCGTAGTAAGGAATAACTATCATACTTTGCATAACAGACGTCTGCTTCCACATTCGCTCGCATTAAGCCCAACTTCAGTTGCAACTTAATGTAATGATAGCAACATATGTAGTAGTTACGTGTTTATTCCTAAACCTTGATTTAAAGTATAAAAGACTTCATTCTAACCTACTGAACATGCAAACTAGTCTTAGGTTATTTCCTATTCAGATTTACAACCTATTAGCTCAAGTGGATAGTCGGTCAACACATACTATTAAGTTAAGAACCTAGTTAACATGCTCTGATTATTTCCTCCCTAGATCTATCTAACACATGCGTAAGCTATTCCATTTTTCCTTAACTTAGCATTTAAGAGATTAGTTCATAATGCAGAAAAGAAACACAGATAACAACACAAACATGCTGAAAACTACTTAAATGCCAAAATAAGTCTGTACAATAAAAAAAAAAAACCAAAACAGTCGTGATCTCTTTTCCCTCTTCTAAAATTGTTCAAATAGTTTCTTTTATATTCTCCTTCTGAATCTTCTCTAATCTCCTTGGTTTCGGTCGATAGTTGAATTAGCGTAGTAGAATCATACTGATTGATAGTTGCCAATCTTGTCGTGTAATTTAAGGAATAAATCTCGTGATTTCTGCAGATTATCTTATAGTGTCTAGTTAGTCAACAATTGCTTCCTCACTTGATTCTTTCCTTTTTTTTTTATGTGTGACTTGGCGCCTTTTCCGAACTGCTGTTGTCGCATGATTTAACTCGCGTGGTTCTTTACTGATCACATGGTCTGTTCGAATTCTTTGCTTCGCATTGATCCTTGCCATTTCGCATTGCTTAATCCGCATAAAAGTTCCTACAAAGCAACTGATTAGCATAATCCATTCCTAAAATGCATATTTAAAGTATAACTTCAGCATTTTAGCCACATAACGCATGTTTCTCCTAGTAGTCCTCTAATGCGTACACATTAGCCTTTTTCACCTTTTATTCTTTATTTTCACCTTTTCCGCATTAGATTTTCTATAATAATACCAAACAATGACTCTAATTTAGCAGAAATAATGGCTCTATTTGAGAGTCGTCACATGGCTTTCTGCTCCTGCTGAGCCTGCAGCAGATCTTTAATTTTAGCTGCCAATCCTACATCCTTCTTGCCTGGGTGAACTGATTTCACAAGCGGCCTTGAGGGACTGCCAAGAAACTTCCTTCTTGGAAGCTTCGCATCGTTTGGCCTACACTTATTCCCTAGTTGTAGTATAGGGCAGAAATGAAGTGCGAGAAAATGAATTTCGCTGCCCGCTTTCCTTACTAGAGGTAAATTTTGTCAGCAATGATCCAGCCTATGTTGATTGATAGGCCAGCCATGATGGCATAGATGAGCAAGGTATGAGGTTGAGTGAGCATGGAATCATGTGTTGTAGGCATGAGGCTGGATTTGACAAAGGTCGCCCACAGATGCGCCTCAGGATTAAGAAAGGTCGCCTGGAACTTAATCGATTTCTACGACTCAAGCCCCGTTGCTCCCTCGCAACCGATGGTTTGTAGATAGTTTTCCAGGTCTTCGCTAAAGCATGTGTTGAGCAAGACATAATACTCAGATTCTTCATCCGACTGGCTGAAGAGGTCATTCTAATCAACTGCGGACCAACTGGATTGCTTTCATCGCACTGTGGATTGATGGGTCTCACAATCTATGATTCCTGTGAAAAACTCCATCACTCAATCTTTTTTTACTTTTTTGGCGGGCACACAGAAGTTGTGATGTTATCGGCTCTCGATGTGATTTAGCGCAGACATAGAGATCTTGTCATTTTCCATGTCGAATCCTTACTCTAGCATGAACAACTTCTGCTCATTTTCCAACCAATTATGGTGGATCTTATCATGCCTTTCCTCGAGTGCTTTTAACTCCACCTCCACGATCTTAAACCTAACTTTTCCTTTGTTCTCTTTTTTTTTGGCAACGAACTATCCTTACTGGGTCCCTCGGACCTCTCCTTCCTTTTTGCGGGTTTCTTTGCTACCGCCCCTTTGGGAGTCTTAACCAGACTTCCTTCTTCGACTTCAAACTCAGGCTCACTCCTTTCACTAGCTTCAACATTCAAATTCGTTGTTCGTTCCTCCGTCAAGAAGAATTTGTAGCCCTCATCTACCATGTCGTCTATGTCATCCTCGTCTTCGTTCCCTTCTCCCATGGTATTCACCTCGGCAATATCCTCCATCAAAGTTTCCTCGTTTAGCTTGATTTCTTCTCTATTTATAGCTAGGCTCACTCCAGCGTTAACCTCGGTTGAATGTCCTAGTACATCTGCTTCATCTATTGGAGCGAACTCGAATGGCACAACCCTTTCTTCTTCCTCCTCCGGTTCGCTGTTACCAGCGCCAAAGCGTCAGCATTAGAGTGACCAGATGTCATTTGTGCATCATCTGCTTCGACAACCGGCATGCTAACAACTAGAACTGACTCGGCGAAGAGCACAATCGCCCTCGTCAGATCACTCGCTTCATCGATCTCTTTTCTTCTCTCCACTTCAACCATAGAAGCCGGTGGAACTTCACAAAGGCTCCACTTAGCCAGAGAGACTGTAGGGGGCTTCCTCACTTGCATTTCAGCCATAGAGGCTACTAGCTCTTCACTCGCCCTCGCGGCGGCTTCCTCTTCCATCTTCTTCAACCTTTTCTCCTTTTTCATCTTTTCAGCCTTCTTCCGCAACCTTCACCTTCCGATCTTCGCCTCTAACTTCGCTACCCTGGCCAGCAAGTCAGCATTTGATGGCACCAAAATCCCAGCTACGGCCACTTTGGCCACAGAAGGCTCACGTACTTCGGTCGGCCTTGGCTACGTTTCATCACTTTCTGGCATCAATCAGGTTAGAGAAATCCATAGCTCAGGATTCCTCACTATAGTAGTTCTTTAGCCTGTGACCATTAACTAGAAACTTAAAATTGTAGATTCGTTCTTAATTAAGATAGTGTCATGCGTATGTACCTGAGTAATTTGGAAAGGTTCTGTTCAACGAGAGTTAAGTTTGCCCGGAAATAGCTTTAGCCTAGAGTTATAAAGCAAAATTTTTTTGCCTACTTGAAATTCCTTGGGCATAATCCTGTCATCATGCCAATTTTTCGTTTTCTCTTTATAAAGCTTGGCGTTTTCGTAGGAAAACAGCTGCAACTCTTCTAACTCTAAATGCTGGAACTTCCTAGTTGGGTCGATGTTCAACGAACTTAAGTTCAGCTCCTTGACTACCCAGTAAGCTTTATGTTCTAACTCAAGTGGCAAGTGACACGCTTTACCGAACACTAAGTGAAATGGGGACATTCCGAGGTGTGTTTTAAAAGCGGTCTTGTATGCCCACATAGCATCATCAAACTTATTGGACCAGTCTTTTCTATTAAAACTTACAACTTTTTCCAAAATTTTCTTAATCTTGCGATTCAAAACTTCTGCTTGACCGTTTGTCTAGGGATGGTATGTTGTGGCGATCTTGTGACGAATGTTGTATTTTTGAAAAATATCCTCTAAAGCCCTATTGATGAAGTGGGTGCCCCCGTCGCTTATCAAAGCTCTCGGGGTCCCAAACCTGGTAAAAATGGTCTTTTTCAAAAATTTAATTACTATTTTTGTGTCATTCTTCGCACATGCGATTACCTCCACCTATTTGGAGACCCAGTCCACAGCGACCAAGATATATAAATTCCTGTTAGAATTCGAGAATGAACCCATAAAATCAATACCCCAAACATCAAATAATTCTACCTCAAGATTATATTTAAGTAGCATCTCGTCACGTGTACCAATATTTCATAACCGTTGACATTGATCACATGACTTAGCATAATTATAGGCGTCTTTAAATATAGATGGCTAGAAATAACCTAATTGAAAAATCTTTGCAGTGGGTTTTGCTCCACCAAAGTGACCAGCGTACTCAGTCGTGTGGCATTTTGCTAAGATTTCCTTTGCTTTCTATTCTGAAGCACATTTACAGATCAAGTTATCAACACACTGTTTGTACAAAATGGCTTGTCCCAGAAGTATGCCCTCACATCATGCAAGAACCTCTTTGGTTGCTGAATGTTCTAATTTTTAGGCTCTGCCAGCTCCACTTTTGACATTCTCTGCTCCACGTCTCCCATCGCCTGCTTTTGCTAGAGAGGTTAAGAAGCGACGGCTAGGGTTGAAAGCAATTTTTACAGATCTTTGAAATGCATTCTCTCTTTGGATATTTTCTGAGCGCCAATCTACATTAGAATTGTCTTCGCTTCAGCAAGGCTTTCATCACCACATCATGCTTCGTACCACGGAATGCTGCAGCAAACTAGAAATATCAGAACTTTTAAAAACATAAACTTAGATTCATTCAATCATGCACTTTTTCTCTAAGAGAGTTTTTTGTTATATGTCTCACCTTCCAATCTATTTATATAACTAAGTTCCATTTGCTTTCCATTTCAAGCTTCTATGATAAATTGAGAGCTAGGATTACAGCAAGACGTTATTCTTTTCAATTTTATTCTTTTTAACTATCTCTTCTACTTTGCTTGTTTTTCTTAAAATGGATTCTGATCTGGATTATGAGTTGGTGGCCAATGAGGAATTAGATGAGAGTGTGGTGAGAAATGAAGAGTCTTATGAGAGTGAGTCTTACACACACCCTACGAAGGTGATCTTCGTCCATGATTCGTGGAAGATTTTCAATTGAAAAGAAATAATCGTAGGGCATTGTCTAGCAGGACAATTACTTCTCCTCATGAAATGTCTTGTTTGAGTGAAAAATATTTGAGGAAACTTAGAGAAGATTATAATATTCCTCTCGATGTTTTTCTTTGGCTACCTGTAGGGGAAGAGTCAGCTTATAACCCTCATCATGGGTAGACTACGGTCTATGTCATGATGTTGAGGCGAGCCTTTGCTTTCCCGTTCTTCCTATTGTTCAGGAATTTTTATGCATGGAGGACTTAGCCCTGGGCCAATTTTCCCCAAACGTATGGAATATTTTCTTTGGTTGCCTTGTCCTCTGGAATCGCCTTGGCATGGAGGGCTCCTTCTCGGTCACTAATTTCTTATCCCTTTATCGCTTTCATGAGAACCCTGACGTCACGGTGAGCCACTATGTTACTCTTCGTAAAAGACCTCTTCTCCTTGCCCTTGACTATGTAAGGAGGTGGCGCCACCAGTGGTTCTTTGGAGGGATTGGTTAACTCCATGCCCCTATAGTTATAGTTGTTACATCCACATTTGTGGTGGGCGGTAAGGCTTTTTTTGCTCGGCCTTTAGTGGGGGGACTTTGTGATGATTTTTACCAAAGTCGTTTCTCTTTTACCTTATACGGTTTGGACTCTCATTTTATTTTTTACTTCTTTTTTCATTGTTGTAGTGCATGTTCCATCGATAATTCGTAATGAGGTGTGGGAATTTTATCATTGGATCTGAGACTTACCTGCCAAAGAAATGGGTAGCTTGGATTACATGACGTTTTATTCTTTATTAGAGAACAACCTTTTGTCGAGTAAGGAGCACTTAAACCTTTATTAAAATGTCTTGTGGCTTAGTTTGTCTTTTCTAACTATTGTTCCTTTGTCACAACAGATATGGAACAGACTACACCTTAGGTTCCAGTAGGTGGGGGAGTTGAAGGCTTCGATGGACCGACATACCCAAGCTACGGGAGCGTGGGGGGGGGGGGAGGGGGAGGGGCAGAGAATATCTGCTACACCATGGATGCTGAAGACGTAACTTGGTTTGGTGGTAACCCAACGATTCCCTCAGGCCCAAGCGGAAGTCAGATCCTTGGTAACTAGTTTGAGGGTAACTTGGTGGCCCCTCATGGAGTGAGAGGTGTGCAAAACCCTGGTACTTGGTTCGGGGGTCCCCCGGTGGTTCCTTCAAGCATGGAGAGGGAAAGCCATAACCCAGGTCTGAGCGGATTGACCTTGGAGCCTCAAGCGCACCAAGTTCATCTAGATTAAGAGAACATGGGGGGAGGTCGGTGTTATGATCAACTGGTTCGGTGGCAACCCCATCATACCTCTAAACATGGGGGGAGGTCGGTGTTATGATCAAAGTGGACCTTCCTCAGATCGTCCGGCCCACAGGCTCGCTTGAGCTCACCCCCTTGGCTAGTCGAAATTCCCTCGTCCTTTTTAAAGTGGGAGGTGCCCTAGCTCCTTACCACGATGCCCTAGACCCGGTCTAATTTGTGACCGAGGCATTTGGTAGTTGGGATGGTCTTGTTGAGTCAGGGCCTTCCGTTTTGGATGACCAGGCTGTCCACCACATATCCAAAGTCTCGATCATGGCTCATCAGGTTTGGTTTACTATGTTTCTCCTTTGTGGCTTATAACACTCAAAGATAGCTTTATTTAGGCTAATATCTTAATATATTTTAAAGATATTTTTGCATTAATTAAATGAATTTTAGAATTAGAATAACATTAAGATGGGAAATTTATATAAATACGGCATGCATGATTTATGAGCTTAGATATAAGAAGCTAAGGAAATTGGTGCATTTTAGAGTAAAAATTAAATGTTGAATGCTTTTTGTCCTTAAATGCCAAAGAACCCATGCTGCACTAATTTATTGCAATATCTACAGGAATTGGAAAAATGGTTAGCATCGCATTCAAAGGAGGAAAGGAAGGTTAAAATTCGCATTGGGACGCTTTGGAGGCTGCAGATTGCGAGATCTTCCAAATAATATTTGCGAAGAAAAAATATCCGTTGTGAAAATAAAGTAAGAATTAATGCAAAGCGATACAAAAATCAGAGCAGTGCGAAGATGGGAAGAGTAATGCGGAGCTGGAAACATTGATGCGAAAACCGCAGATCAGATCAGATGCAAAAGACTCAATAAAGAGAGAATTGAATGAAAAGAGAATGTCAACTATCAGAGACCAACTGCGATAATCATGGAATTCATACCTTAAACAGCAAAGATGTGATTGATAAAATAAGAGGAAATCTGTCATGAGAATCAGGGATATGATGCGGAAAAGTTAATCCTGATACAAGATATTTCCAAATCCAACTCCAAAATTTATTCCTTATTCTCCAAGTATGGGCTTAATGCGAACGAAAGCAGAAGCAGACGTTTGTTAGGCAAAGTATGGCAATTACTACTTACCTCAATTTACCCTAGGAAGTGTTAAACGCATCCCATAATCTGAACCCGAGCCTTACTTAGTTAATTTCGCATTTATATATAAAACAAAACTAAATTTCAACACCATTGTTTTTACTTTCTCGACTCTTAGATTAATTAACTGATTATAGACATCAATCCTTGCGGAGAACGATAAACAATAAATACTTATCACTTACTGCATACTCGACTGTATATACATACGTATTAATGAGATTCAAAGCGTAGAACTTAGTTTCACACTTAGAATTAATCATTAGTTTATTTATACTGCACCAAAAAATCGCACCAAGTTTTTGGCGCCATTGCCGGGGATTGATTTATTTATAATTAGTTGTATTAGTTTAAGAGTAGTTCTTAAATATAAAAAAGGCTAATTGCTTCGTATTTTCAATGTTTATTGCAGAACACTACGAAGCGCGGAGCATACTAGCCTACCAAGGAAAGAAGTCCCAATATATTACCACAAGCAGCAATAATAAAGGATGGCGTACAATCACTTTGTGAATTATTATTGGAACAATAACATCGCTCATCAGCAACGATGTTATAATCAGCAACTAGGCTATACAAAAGAGCCGTACACAATAAATTTCTATCCAATGTATCCTAACTGGGAGAACCAGCAGTAGTTTGGGGGAGATCATAGCAGGATCTTTTAGAATCAATATGGTCTGCTAGGAGATTGCAACAACATGAACCATACATGGGAATCGAGGCATCATGAACCTGGGTATCCTATGTACAATCGTGAGCAATCTTCTGAGGATGAAAACATGGAGAATTAGATGCGGCTAAGACGACAGCAATGGATAAGGGAGAATGGCATCATTCTAACACCCCAAGAAACCAAATACGAGCATAAATGATCTCTGAGGGGAATATGCAAGGAAAGTGCAGCCAACAATACAAGATCAAAAGATACATATTTGAGGGCCAAAGTACTTAATGAGGCATCAACAATGGAATTTTTCGATGAGAAAAACTCTCATGGGAGTTCAGGCTAGCCATGATCAAGCGAAACAAAGGGGCCATAACTCTAAGGCGCCAAGAAGAAATAGACAGAGACCAAAGGATGCGTTACCAGTAGCGGGAAGAAGCTTGGGCAAGGTTTGCCACTCTAGCCACGCAAAAGCCGATAAGAGTAAGTCGTTGTAGAAGAAAAGGAAGAAAGTTCCAATAATGACATTCTACTAAAACCAAGTGATGAAAGCCGAAACGAGGATGAAAGCCTTCAAGCATTCACCCCTATGAGTAATGAGCCTGCATTATCAAGCATTGAGATTCTATATCAACCCAATAGGGAAACGAAAGAATTGATGTATCCGCAGAAAACTAAAGATAGCCGCAAAATAGTGGACCACTAGCAATGGTGCCCATTGTTTTAAAGCTATCTTACCAGCAACCACATCAAGAATTGATCAGTTGAGAAAGCAACATATAGACAATTCAATCGAGTTTCAATGTGACGCTCTGTACCCTATCAACTCTGACATTGATAGGAATTATACGCATTAAGGCGCATGACGGAGTAAGGCAAGAGCAAGCTATCAAAGATGGTTTTACTCCGAAGATCATTATATGGCCCAAAGCAAAGTGTGCACAACGCATTCCTGGAATGCAAGGCTTGGAGCATGCACAGTCGGTATACATTAATTTAGCTTCGAGTATTTACATGTTTTAATTTTTTCTATTTTATTTTGCTAGGTTAGATTTCTTCTAGTAGTTTTTTAGGATAGTTTAATGTTTGTTTTTTAGTTTTGCGTTTGGAAAGCGAATAGGTATTGGCAGCGCTAAGTTGAATAGGCTATAAAATAGGATGAATAAACAGCAGCAGAAGCAGTGTTGACGTGACAAATTCCAGATGGAAAGTGAAAAGAAGTTTCTATCTTTCCTTGTCTTTAATTCTTAATTTTCATATATCTCTACAAAAATATTTTCAATGCTCTTGTTTACCCTAGCCTTGGAAGCAAATTAGGAATCAAATAGAAAAATCTTTTCCTCATATTCATGAATCTTTAAAATGAAGCAGTAAACGCTATATATAATATTTCTTCGCTCTGCTCTTTAATGTTGTAGTCTAGTATAGTTAAAATTTCTGAACAATCTAAAACACCCACCTTTATCCTTAGGATTTTCGAAGAATGGACTAGCCAGAATATGGACCAAGTTGATAATGCAGTAATCCTTGATCAGAATAAAAATGGGTTAACTTTCAAGGTTAAAACTGAAAGCTTGAAACATGGAATTCAAACCTTAGAACAAATAAAGTTTGGGAGAACTAAGCCTCACCTTCATTGAGGACAATGAAGATTTTAAGTTTGGGGGGGAGGGTAAGCCCGAGAAGTGAAATGCTGAGAAAGAAAAGAGCGATTGAAAGCAGCATTGAAAAAAAATAAAAGAAAAAAAAGTGAGAAAAATAAAAATAAAAATATTATGGGTAAAAATAAAACGAAAAAGAGCGAATAGCCGTGGGTATTCCAAGTATTCCGCTGGCCACCCAATCAAGAGCAAGCTTAAGATATTTCAGTACTTAGATGTAGCGTTTTATGCTCAAACGAGCCATGCTAAGACTACGGAATGCGGCCATGCAGAAAATTTTACTCAAAGGAACCCAAATGAATAGCCTCGGACAGAATATTTTGGGCAAACTTAGGATGATCAAGGGTTTGAGTGAAGTGGTTCGAGCCCTAGGCATTAATCTCTAGGAGGGCTCGGTGTTTAGTCTAACTTGGAAGAGCATATTATCAATAAGAGAAGTATTTTAGCAAGACTGGGACTCTAGAATCTCTAGGATAGAAGTTGATGCATTTAGCTTGTGACAAAATTTTTCTTAATTAGACTGTGATGTTGAGAACATTGTTGAGAGCATTTACTTAAAGGTATTTATATAAAAAAAAAAATTCCTTGCACGTTAACATATGGAGCATTACTCAAGACTAGCAATGATTCAAGTTTGGGGGTTTGATAGCTCTCAAAGATAACATTATTTAGGATGATATCTTAACATATTCTAAAGATATTTGTGCATTAATTAAATGAATTTTAGAATTAGAATAACATTAAGATGGGAAATTTATATAAATACGATGCATGCATGATTTATGAGCTTAGATATAATAGGCTAAGGAAGTTAGCGCATTTTAGAGTAAATTTTGAATGTTGAATGTTTTTTGTCCTTAAATGCCAAAGAACCCATGCTGCACTAGTTTATTGCTATATCTACATGAATTAGAAACATGGTTAGCATCGCATTTAAAGGAGAAGCAGAAGGTCAAAATGCGCATCAGGACGCTTTAAAGGCTACAGATCGCGAGATCTTCCAAATAATATTTACGAAGGACAAATATCCGTTGTGAAAATAAACCAAGAATTAATGCGAAGCGATATGGAAATCATTAGTGCAAAGATGAGAAGAGCAATGCGGAGCTAGAAACATTGATACGAAAATTACAGATTAGATCAGATGCAAAAGCCTCGATAAGAAAAGAATCGGATGCAAAGAGAATGCTAACTACCAGAGAACAACTGCGATAATCATGGAATTCATACCTTAATCAACAAAGATGTGATTGAAAAAATCAGAGGAAATCTATCACGAGAATCAGGGGATATGATGCGGAAAAGTTAATGCTGATACAAGATATTTCCAAATCCAACTCTAAAATTTATTCATTATTCTCCAAGTATTAATTCCTTGCCTTCCAAGTATATGATTCCTTAATCCCCAAGCATCTCAAAGCTTATAAATAGGAGAAGAACCGAGAAAGAAAAGTGTGCCTGTTTTCGTAGTTTTTCTCCCACACTTGGGAGTAGGAGTTCGAAGCGAAGTTTGTGTTCCTATTGACACAGAGTCCTATTCTTCAAGCAGTCGCCATCATTTAGAGCTTTCCAGTGTATCTTTTCTTTGTTTATTTTATGGTTTATTTATTTTAAGCACCATTGTTTCTCTTTCGAACAGCTCTTGCATTTGAATTAATTGAGTTTTCTTTTGCAATGACTTTTACTTTATTCTTATTTATTCTTTTCCTTAATTTCATGTCTAGCTAAGCATCTTAGGCCAAGGTTAAGGGTACGAGTTATAGAAGCATGAACTACGGTAAAGAGAGTTGTTAATTGAAGCATGTTGAATTAGGATCTTAATTAACTTGTAAATGTCGACCGATCATCCACATGCACTAATAGGTTGTAAATCGGAAGAGAAAATAATCTAAGGTTAGTGTGCATGTTTAGTAGGTTAGTATTAAGTCTTTCGTACTTCAAATCGGAGTTTAGAGGTAAATGCGTAAGTACTGCATACGCTACTCTAGTTGATAATTACATTGAGTCGCAATAGAAGTTGGGCTTAATGCAAACGAAAACGGAAGCGAACGTTGTTAGGAGAAGTATGGCAATTACTACTTACCGCAATTTACCCTAAGAAGTGTTAGACGCATCCCATAACCTTAACCCGAGCCTTACTTAGTTAATTTTGCATTTTAGTTTCACTTTCGCATTTAGATATAAAACAAAACCAAATCTCAACACCATTGTTTTTACTTTCTTGCATGACTCTTAGAATAATTAACTGATTATAGACATCAATCCCTGCAGATAACGATAAAATATAAATATTTATCACTTGTTGCATACTCGACTGCGTATACTTATGTATTAATGTGATTCGAAGCGTAGAACTTCATTTCACACTTAGAATTAATCATTAGTTTATTTATACCACACTGAAAAATCACACAAGTGCCTCCTGCTTTTGTTTCTCCTAACATCTTTTACCTTATTTTCAGTCATGCCTCAAGTTGGTTTCTGGGGCTAAACATCTCGCCAATGATGTTGCGTATATGCAAAGAGTTTATAGGACTGTAGGTGATGATGTTAAGTCTTTTAAGTAGGAGCTCGGGTGCCTGAAGAAAGAACTTTACACTACTTAGGGGTCGTTAGCTTCCTGCAAGAGTCAATTGGAGGAAGCTCAGGCCCTCAGATTGTCTGGAAATCAGAAGCTAGAGACTAAGATTGCTACCCATTCCTAGGTGCAGGCCGAGTTGAATGAAGTGCAGGTTAGGCTAGGAAATGTTGCCGCTCTAGCTAGGTCTCTGAAGAATACCCTAGTGTTCGTTTCTTTGGCACAAGAGAATACGAGAAATGAGGTATCTTAGGCGATTAAACAGTTTAAGAGGGACCATGCCACTTTTCCGATAGACCACTACCTTTAAAGGTTCGACCAAGCGATTGTTGCGTATCGAGGGGTTCTGCCTACTTCTACTGCACATAGGGTTTCTACTCCTACCTTTGTCTTATCTACTTCTAGTAATGAACAACCTGTCCATGTTCCTTATTTTGGCAGTCGCATGTTTTAGGGCATTCCTGAAAGTGAAGAACCAATATCGGAGTGTGACCTTCGCATGGCAACTCGCTCATGTGTTGCTCGGGGGGGTTCGAGTTGGTTGGGGTCGAGTAATCGTGCTGCTTATCTGAAATGAGCCTTACTGTGTAGGATGCTGATTGTGTGGGTTTGTTTTCTGTTGTTGTATTTGCTTCTTGTTGTTGTCATGTTGTAATCCAGCCTTAGAAGTGTTGTAGGTTTATTTTTCGTCATTGAGTCCAATCTCTACCCTTTCGAACCTATCGTGTTGCACTGCTGTCTGCTTGTTGTGAAATATCATTTTGTTAAAAAAATGTAGTTTTCTGTTGTGGTTGTTAGCTCATGACTCTTTTAATTTCTTTTTTTTTTTTTTTTTTTTTAGATACATGCTGATTCGTTGTTATTGGGCTACACTTCTCCACTATGATACTTTGGCTTGGTGTTTTGTTGTTATTGGGCAGCTTATGTAAAAGTGACTTTATGATTTAATACTGCATGATCAATCCGTTATTGTTTTTCCTCACGTGATCCCCTTTTCCTATTGTCATAGGGTCATTTTTTACATAAGGTCCCTTTTTTTTTTACACTGATCATTTTTTGACATAGGGTCCCTTTTGTACATAGGGTCATTTTTGGCACAGGGTCCCTTTACTTTCTGACATAAGGCCTATTTTTTACATAGGGTCTCTTTTTGGCACATGATTATTTTTTGGCACAGGGTCCCTTTACTTTCTAACATAGGGCCTCTTTTTTACATAGGGCCCTTTTTTGACATAGGGTCAATTTTTACATAGGGTCCCTTTACCTTTTGACATAGAATCTCTTTTAAGAGTATTGTTGATTGGTTACATGTCGTGTTTCCCCTATTCAAGTATGACTTAGTATTGAAAAGGAAAAGGTATACTTGTAATGCCTTTTATTCATTGATCAAATAGCACATTTATTACATTCTTGTCTAATAAACAAATAAACAAAACAAAGGTAAAATTTCAAGGAGTCAAAGTGCTGCAACCTTTATTGGTAGTACCGTTTTAGATGCTCGGCATTCCATGGGTGATGGAGCTTTGCCCCATTCATGGTTTCTAAGTGATAGGTCTTTCGTCTTATAACTTGTGTCACGACGTAGGGACCTTCCCAAGTTGAGCCCAACAAACTATCGTTTGGATCCTTGGTGTTTGGAAGACCTCTTTGGAGCATGAAATCACCTTGTTTGAAGCATCAGACCCTTACTTTTAAATTATAGTATCCGGCCACTCGGTTCTTATACTCGTGTATTTGAATTCTGAGTGTTTCTCTTTGTTCCTCTAGTAAGTCCAGCTCAAGTTACAGTGCCTAATCATTGTCGCTAGGATCAGAAAATGAGGTTCGGGGCGAGGCTAAACCTATCTCTGTTGGGATCACTGCCTCGGCCTCGTACGTAAGCTAGTAGGGTGTTTCACCCGTTGATGTTCTCGAGATTGTTCTGTATACCCAAAGAACATTTAGTAGCTCGTCAACTCAGGCTCCCTTGAGACCTTCTAGCTTAGTTTTGAGGTTCTTCTTCATGATTTATTTACAGCAACCTGGCCATTTTTTTTAGGATGAGCTGGTGAGGAGCAATTATGCATTATGTTGAGCTTAACAGAAGGTTCGGAATGTCGAGTTGTTGAATTGTTTCCCATTGTCCATATAGTGTATGGAGAACTCTAAATCAGCATACTTATATGCTTCCAGATGAAGTTAGTTACCTTCTTTTAGATGATAGTGGCCAGTGCTTCAGCTTCTGCCCATTTCGTGAAATAATCCACAGAAACCACTGACAACTTCACCTGGCCATTAGCTTGTGGCAAGGGTCCAATAAGGTCTATCCCCCACTGCCCAAAAGGTTAAGGACCCACCATAATGATGAGGTTTTCTAGAAGTTGATGGGTCACTATGGCGAAGCGTTGACATTTATTGCATGCTTGCGTAAATTTTCGAGCATCCTCTAACATTGTAGTCTAAAAATATCCCTGGCATACTATTTTTTACATTAGCGAACGTTCACCCGAATGGTTCCCGCATATGCCTTCGTGGATTTCCTACATAATGTAAGCGGCTTCACCCTAGTCTAAACAACGGAGGAGCGGGAGAGAGTATCAGCGCTTGTATAGTTTTTTATTTTCCAGCACTTATCAAGCTGCGTGGTAACGAATTCTCTAGGCTTCATTTGTGTTGTTAGGCAGTGTACAGCCTGTCAAGTACTCAATGATTGAGGTCATCCATGTAGGGGTTAGCAGTAAGGATGGCGAGGTTATATTGTGGGTTAGGTCTATCTGCACACTAGGCTTGGTTAGGATTTCTACCGGCACCGACCTTCTGACTTCCATATCAAATGATGTTGCCAATTTTTCCAAGGATTCGGCGTTAACATTCTAGGATCTCAGGATTTGTTTAAAGTGGACCTCTTTGAAAGTGGCAGTTAAATCTCGAACCTTATACACGTACGCGATGACTTGGTTGAAAACAAGTTGTGTGTCACTTTTGATATGGAGGTGTGCTGACGACAATAGCTGCCTGAAGTCCAGCTATTAGTGCCTCATACTTCGCCTCATTGTTAGAAGTTTTAAACGTGAAGCGGAGAGCGTACTCAAAGCGATCTCCATCTCGGGACTAGAGTAGCAAACCAACGCCACACCCTTTCTTATTTGAGGATCCATCCACGTAGAGCATCCACATCTTGGGTGTTGTTACCGACAAAAGTTTCTCACTGCTTCCAAGTGTAAGCTCTACTATGAAATCTGCTACTACCTTGCCTTTGATAAAGGGTCTGACTTGATATTGGATATCATGTTCACTGAGTTCCACAACCCACTTCAATAGTCGCCCTGAGGCTTACGGTTTTTGCAATACCTATCGCAAAGGGTAATTAGTTAGTACAATCACCTTGTAAGCTTGAAAGTAAGGTCGTAGACGTAACTAACGCCAAGGCTAAGTTTTCTACCTAAGGATAGCGAGTTTCTGCACCTGCCAAGGCCTTGCTGGTGTACTAAACTTGAAGCTAGCACCCGTTGTCATCCCAAACCAGTGCTGAGCTAACCGCCTTATCAGACGCTGCTACGTATAGGCACAAGTTCTCCCCCAGAACGGGTATAGACAAAAGGAGTGTTGTGCTTAGGTAGGCTTTGAGCTGGTTTAAGACGGTGCCACACTCCTCCGCCCATTGGATTTGTCCCTTTAACTTTATTGCTTTGAAAAAAGGTTGGCATTTATCCATTGTTCGACTTATGAACTGACTGAGTGCTGCCACATTTCCATTTAGGCTTTGCAGCTGCTTTATCGTTTGTGGTGGCTTCAACTTCAATACTGCTTGGATCTTGTCCAAGTTGGCTTCAATTCCTCGTTGATGCACTAGGAAACTGAGGAATTTTTTAGACGTCACTCTGAACGTGCATTTGCTGGGGTTCAGCTTCATCTGATATTGTCATAGAGTCTAGAATGCTTGGGTCAGGTCCTCAAGGTGTCTTTCCGCCACTTTGCTTTTCACTAGCATGTCGTCAATGTATACCTCCATGCTCTTACCTATAAGATGAGAGAACATGCGGTTAACCAAAAGCTGATATGTCGCACCTGTATTTTTTAAACCAAAGAGCATGACGTTGTAGCAATACAGACCTTTGTTCGTCATAAAGGATGCCTTTTCCTGGTTAGGGGCATGCATCCAGATTTGACTGTATCCAGAATACGCGTCCATGAATGTAAAGACCTCGTGACTTGGAGTTGCGTCCACTAGCTGATCTATGTGCGGTAGGGGAAATGTCTTTGAGACAGGTCTTGTTGACGTCTGTGAAGTCGATGCACGCCCTCCATTTCCGGTTTGGCTTTTTTTACCAACACCACGTTAGATAGCCACTCGAGGTAGTGCACCTCCCGAATAACCTTTGTCTTCAATAGTTCATTCACTTGCTTCGATATTACTTCATTCTTGACGTGATTGAAGGCCCTACATTTCTGTTGAACGAGTTTGTGGTCTCGATCGATATTTAAGCGATGCACCATGACTTTTGGGTCTACTCCTGGCATATCTTCAGGAGATCATGCGAATATGTCCCCATTACTCATGAGGAATGCAATAAGTTCTGCCTGGTATTTGGCACTCAAGCTAGTGCCTTTCTGCACCACTTGATCTATTGAGAGCAGGTGAACTGCTTCTTACTGTTTTGTTGGTTCCACTCAGTGAGTTATCTTTAGGTTAGTAGTTTGGCAGTCTTGGTTCGTTTAAGTTTCAGGCAATCTTTTTTCCTTAGGTGCCGCACCCCTTGGTTGGGGTGTGACCTCTCTTAAAGTGTCAATCCCTGAGTTGGTATATACCATTCTTACTTCCGATAGGCTCACTACACCTTGGAGAGCTATATGGTAGCACTTCTTCGAGGTCTGCTGTTCTTCATGTATGCAGCCAAGGCCTGTCGAGGTTGGGAATTTCATCACTTGGTGATATGTGGATGGCATTGCACGGAGATGGTGTATAGTCGATCTTTCGATGATTGCTTTGTATGTGGAGCTGTCCTGTACAACCAAAAAGGTCACACATGTTAAAACTATACTATCACCTTCGTCGAAGGTTACAGGAAGCTCTATACTCCCTTTGGGGTAAACCATGCTACCCCTGAACCCAATCAGCAGGTTATTACTAGGGGTTAATTTGCTCTGCTCGAACTTCATGGCATTGTAGGCTCGTAGAGACAAGACATCGGCTGAGCTTCTGCCATCAACTAGGATTCTCTGAACCTTAATGATGGCTATGGAGAGAGAGACCACTAGCCCGTCATTATGAGGTTGGTGCAATTTACCCGCCTCTTTAGGTAAAACCTGGATGGCATCATTTATTGCCGCTATGATCCAAACCTCTTTAGAGCTTGATAACTCACAGGCCTCTCGAGCACTGGCTTTCCTCTTCCAATTTGAGGTGCCTTTTACTAGGCCACCTAAGATGGTGTGGATTTCTTGTAGAGGTGGAGAGTCACTCGTATTTTACTTTTTGCTCGGGCACCCGATGGATTTTTGGTTATCCTCGACATACTCTCTCAACCATCATTTCTGAATAAAAGCTTCAATGGCTTCCTTCAGGTCATAACAATCAGACGTTGCATGACCATGGTCTCGGTGAAACAGATAATATTTGTCTTTGTTTCATCGGTGTGACCCTACCTTTAACTTGGATGCTCACTTGAGTTCTCTGTCCTAGATCTCCATCAGGATCTGTTCTAGTGGTACTATCGTAAAGGGTATATGTCAAACTTACTTGGTGGTAGTCTCTTGCGAACAGATTGTATCTTGATCATTAGGACGATCGTCTAGGTTCCTCAGGAGCACGTCTGGATTTTAGCAACTCTCCTGCACTCATATACCTTTGTGCTCGGGTGATTACCTCCACATAAGTTGTAGGGGCCTTCTTCCCTATGGACCAAAGGATTTTTTCATCTTTCAACCCTACGACAATGGTGGTAAGGGATGCTTAGTCTGTATAGCATTCTACTTGTAAGGCCTCATTATTGAAGCGAGCCACGTATTCCTTCAAACTTTCCTGATTCTCTTGCCTTATTGTCAATAGGTGATTGGCTGGTTTCTTCTGGTTTCGTCCTCCTAAAAATTGGGTGATGAAAGCCTGGCCAACTCCCAAAAGGACTTGATCAACTTTCTTTTTAATTGTCTAAACCACCTTCTAGCTAGCCCCGTGAGAGTGAACGAGAATGCTCGACACTTGATAGCATTTTGAACTCCGTGAAGCTCCATCTACGACCAGAACGTATCTAAATTGTCAACGGGATCCTTGGATTCATCATATGCTTTCATTGTCGGTAGCTTAAACTTTGTCGGTACCTCCTCAGCCATGATTTCATTAGTGAAGGGTGGGTCGACTTAGTCTACTAAATTTTCCAAGTAGAGGCCATCCTAGTCCTGAGCTCTCCGCATATCTCCTAACTGATCTTGGAGCTGCCAAAGTTTAACAGCCCTTGGCTGGCTTTCAGCTTCTTAATCCTGCAGATCTTTCCTGCACAAATTGATCAGGTCCTAGAGATCTATTCCTAGATTTGATTCTTCTGCCCTCACCAGCCTGGGCCTTAGCATTTGTTCGGTCTTTGTCCCTTGTAGAGTTACTCTAAGAGTAAGATCTCTGCTTGACACAGGTCTCGTTCTAGATCGTGAGTCCTCAACCCGTCAAAGAATTCTTGTAGGCTTAGGGCATTTCTTCCTTTTATCATTCCCTCTGAGAACCAACCTTTCTGCTGGCCTCTGTCAAGTAGCCGCGATCCTCGTAGATTCTTCTATCGTCGGAGCCTTTCCTCTAATCGAGTCTCATACGAGAGGGGGTACTTTCGAGCGAGGTTCGGGTAATAGACCTACACAGTTTTACACACCTATGGTGCAATTCGGCCTAGTGGTAGGTGGTCTCCGAGTGATAGGATGCCTCTCTCTAGCCATGGGATCCTCTCTGAGTCGAGGTCGTCCTCGACTTAAGGTCTCATCTCAATTTGAGGAGGAATCCTTGTCGAGGGTTCCCGTTCCCCACCACTTGTTGTCTCGGGTGCTGTGGGTGGGTTGATCAGCTCTCGTAGCTAATTAATGGTTTCAGCCATCTTCTCCTTTCTCTCTAACACCCCCACCTTCGGGTCCTCTACGTTCTCAGCCGCTGACACTTGCTCCACATCGGTCGTAGGGTGACCCAGGATTTTCCTTTACATCAGGTCAGGTGGGTATCCTCCTAGGATCTCTCTCGTTATCAGACTCTCCATCATTCACATGATTACTTTGACTAGTGCTGTTCATATTGAGGTTTGATGTCACGTTGCAAAACCTAACACGCATCGTCCCCAGAGACAACGGCAACTGTTGATACTGGATTTTGGTCTTCCGTAACAACGGTAAATTTGTTTGGAAACGAGAACGGCATGCCAGCAAAATAGAGGAGTAAAGTTGGACACTGGTGTGGTATAAGCCACGTGGACTCCGATGCATAGTCAATGTCGTGAAATAGGGTTTAGAGAGAGTTCTGTAAGTTATGGAGGTCAAATTAGCTTACCTTTGGCATCGTTCTAGAGACTTTTTTTAGGGGGTGACGTAACCGCACTTCGCACTTTTCTTTCCACATTTCAATGATCATAGGAGGGAGACACCTGGTCATTCTGCCCGAATGACGTTGGTTAAGTTCCTAGTCTTGCGTCGTTATCGCACGTCGACTGGGGAAGGTGCGACTAAATCAAACGAGGTTCGTAGTTCCCGTTAGGTCACTTCCCTGGGCCAGGCTTATGTATAGTCCACACAGCACACGTGCACGTTCCTGGGATGGACAAATATCTAGCCTATACTCACGTGCACACATCTACACAAGCTGAACTCTTTCGGCCCACACCCGCACACATGCACGAGGGTCTTCTATGTGTTCGATCCTCCTCTTGAAGGTTAGATACGCAGCCTTGGCCCTTTCTCGCTCCGCATTAGACCTTCTCGGGATTCTTTTTAGGCTTCTTCAGGCTTATTTTGGGTCTTTCATAAGTAGGTGATGAACCTCGTGGTACTGAAAAATCCTCTTGCAACAGTAATCATTGTTATATTAATTTTAAAAAATCAACCTTCTTAAAATTTAAAAAAAAAAAAAAAAAAAAAAAAAAAAAAAACCCAACCTCTCTTTCAAACAACCCCCTTCCAACAAGGTTTTCCTGCACCCTCTCCTACAAACATCCATATTCAAACAAGGTTTTCCTGCAACTCTCCTACAAACATCCATATTTAAACAAGGTTTTTCTGCAACCTCGCCTACAAATATCCATATCCAAACAAGGTTTTCTTCATTCAAATCACTCAATTCTTCCTCTCAACTTCCCCTAAACCAAATAGCTCTTTAGAGAAAAAAAAAATATGGGAATTGAAAAGATTTTTTTTTTTTTTCTTTTTTCTTTTTAATTCAGAAGGAATTCTGGAAAGTAGTGTTATAAAAAAAGTATGAGAGAGAAGGATGAAGGATAGCTGTTAAACTCACGTTTGTTTTTTAACACCAAGGACCATTCTTAAGTTTTTTGGATAGTTGGGGGACCAAAATTGAATTTTTGAAAGTTTAGGGACCAAAATGAAACAAACATCGTCCCCAAGGGGTGGCACAGTGGTTAAAAACTTGGGCTTTGAGGGTATGCTCACCTCAAGGTCCCAGGTTCGAGACTTACCTGTGACATTACTCCTTCGATGTCTTCAATACCTGGCCTAGGAATGGGCGTGGTTACCCTTGTTTCAAAAAGAAAAAAGAAACAAACATTATAGTTGAGGGACCAAAATGATATTTTAACCTATAATTAAAATAGACAACAAAAAAGTTACCACATAAAATAAATTTCCTATTTTTTATAGGGGACTTTGCATGATTAGCCAAATTTGAAACTATTTTTTATAGGGGCGACGTGGCAGTAGTAGTGGGTGGCAGCAGTGACGGGTTGAAGTGGGGAGTGGGGATTAGGGTTTGAAGTTGGAGAAGATCAAGATGGAGTTTTTTTTTTCTTTTTTCTTTTCTTTTAAACAAAATGCCCTTTTTCCTTACTTTTTTTTTAAAAACTTAAATGGGCCTTCCCTTTAAAATCCAACCATCCTCTTTTTAATTAAAAGCCCCATTTTTTAAATTAAAAAAAAAACGAAAATAGCATCTCTTTTATTTATTTTTATTTTCCTTACAAAACAAACAAACCCAATCTTCCACAAAAGCCCCAAGGGTCCTAAAATTGCAAAAATAACCCAAAATCAATTAATATTTACAAAAGGGTCCCTAGGGGTAAAATTACCAAATTACCCTAAAGGTCAAAACTAACCAATATTTACATCAAAAATCCTGGAATAAAAATAAATGTACCTAGAGGGTCAAATCAAATTTACGGGGTGTTACAACATTCCCTCCTTTTATAACTTTCGTCCTCCGAAGTCCTAAGACTGAAACAACTCTAGATAATGAGAAATCATATCATCCTTACGCTCCCAAGTTGCTTCCTCTACTCGCTAGCTTCTCCATAAAACTTTAACCAAACTAATCTCCTGGTTATGCAAGGTCTTACGCTTTTAGGCCAAGATCTGCACTGGCTACTTCTCAAAGGTCAAATCAGGGTTCAATTGCAAAGGCTCATAATCTATAATATGCAACGGGTCCGCGATGTACAGTTTCAACATCGAAACATGGAACATGTTGTGCACTGCTGACAATAACAAAGGCAAAGCTAATCGGTAGGCCACTGCCCCAATCCTTTCTAGGGCCCAACAAACTAGGTTCTCAACTTCATCAAACCTTAAAGTACCTCTCATTGGGGCTACCTTCAGGAACACATGTTGGCCAACTTCAAACTCTAAATCTCTGTGTCGTTCATCGACATAACTTTTCTAACAACACAGAGTTGTCAACATACGAGCTCTAATTTTCTAAATTGTCTCACTGGTCATCTACAGTAACTCTAGACCCAATAACTATTTATCTCATACCTCATCTCAACATATGGGAGATCTACAACGCTTACCATACAAGGCCTCAAATAGGGCCATCTAATTAGTTGTCTGGTAACTATTATTGTAAGCGAACTCCATCAGGTACAATCCCAACTACCTGAAAAGTCTAAAATACAAGCTTAAATCATATCCTAAAAAATCTTATTTATCCTCTCTATCTGCCCATCTGACTGAAGGTTGTATTGAAGCTGCACTCAGTCCCCAACCCCTTCTTGAGGGTTATCTAAAAGCGAGCTGTGAACCTAGGATCTCCATCTGAAACAATTTTAACTGGTACCCCATGGTACCTCACAACCTGATTAAGGAACAGCTGTGTCTATTTCTCCACGGAGTAAGTGATCCTCCCTGGAACGAAATGTGCGCTCTTGGTCAAACGAATCAATATCACCCAAATTATTATGTAACATCTCAGAGTGCTTGGCAAGCCTGATATGAAATCCATTTAAACCACTTCCTACTTCCACTACGGTACACTTAAAGGCTGCAAAAGACCTGCTGACTTCTGCCTGAGTTCTTTCACTTGCTGACAAGTGAAGCACTTACTAACGAACTCGGCTATTTCTCTTTTCATATTGCTCCACCAAAATATCTACTTAAGGTCCTGATACAACTTGGTCCCTCTTGGATGCAAAGCAAACGAGGAACTATGAACCTCAAATAAAAATTTAGCTCTCAACGTCGAGTCCGCTGGCAAATAGAGGCGCCCTCTAAACAAAAAGCTCCCATTTAAAGCAACTATAAAGTCTGTGTCACCATATGTTTCAACTCGAACCATAATTCTTACTAACTCTAGGTCACTCAGCTGACCCTCAACAATCTCTGCCTGATGGACGGCTGAACTGTCATCTGTGCTACCCTGGCGATAACCTGGTCCACATTCACTACTAGGGGTGATTTCGATTTGGTTTTTATCAGTTTTTTATAGCGCTAAATAATAGCACTATTTAAGTCTCTACACTACTACAAAAAACAGTATAGTTGACGCTCTCTATTTTTAAATAGTTGACATTTTAAAGATAAAACGTCAAGAAATATACTTGAGATATTAGAAAACGTCAACTAATATAAAAAAGCGCTATTTTTTTTCTTCAATTGGCCAGTTTTTTACGCTAGCTTATAGTTGACGTTCTACTAATGTCAACTTTAAAGCTATTTGTTGCGACATATAATAAACGTCAATTACTACTCCCTTTAATTAAAAAGGTAAGTGTTTAAAAAACATTAAAATATTATTTAAACATAACTTGAGTAAAAAAAACATTAAAAAAAGAAACAAATATAGGGTAAAAAAAACTCAAAAAAAGAAAGAAAGAAAAGATGAAGTCGAGCGCTAGCTAGGGTTCTCGTCAAAGCAGCAGAGTTTTTGTCGGTCGTCGCCAAATTAATTCTCGGAAGAGCAGGGTTCTCGTCCCCAAAATCACTCTCGGAGCAGCAACAACAATTGGAAAAGAGAATTCGTCGAGGCTTTTGTACACCTTTTGAGCAGCAACAACAATTGTCGATTCGAAGATTTTCATTGTTTTTCATCTCTGACCCTTTACGTTTCCTCTTTTCCTTAAGGGTTTTTGTACACCTTCTGAGCAGCAACAATGGCGCCGACGAAGAAGATCGTAAGTATCACTCTAACGGTCCATGAATTTCGCTCTTCCAATTAATTTAGGGATGTTAGTTTTGATTATCTCTGGGATTGCGATTTCAGAAGAAGACTCATGAGAGCATTAACAATAGGCCTGACCTTGTGGTGAAGAGCGGCAAGTTCATGCTGGGCTATAAAACCTTCATTCGCACTATCCGCAATTCCTAAGGTCTTC
>JBBMKA010027327.1:0-25758 GCA_037833695.1 Sechiopsis laciniata
TGTGATAATAATGCATGATTTCTTCAATAAACACACCCTAAAAGAGGACTAAATAACTCTCTAATTGAGAGTTATCATAAATCATTGGTTAAAATCCTATTTTGGTCCTTCAAGTATTGGTGTTGTTCCATTTTGGTTCTTGGAGTTTCAAAAGTCCAAATTTAGTCCCTCAACTTTGTAAAAAGCTAAAAAAATCATCCCTCAGCTTCACCAGGTAGCTATTCCGGCTAGGGGGAAAGAAAGAGAAGTCGCGTGCCTTGCCAAACCAAAATTCCACCTCATTACTTCATTCCAAAAGTCGTTTCCTCCAAATTAAAATGTATATTTTTTCATCTTCTCCATCCATTTTATCATCAGTTCCTCAATTTCTTCATTCCCATGAGAACTGAAATTAACATTTCTGGATTTTGAAAAGTTGAAGAAAAATAACATTAAGAAGGAACAAAATCAGCACTTCCCTACAATTTATTGTCAACACACAAGGACTTGTGGTTTAATTTTCTTTTCTTCATTTTCAATTTCGCCATACACACTCCTCACGTCCATAGAGTCTCAGTGAGGAGTGTGTGTTGTCACAAACTAGAACTTGTGGCTAAAAAACTGTGCCGGAAAAACTATGCCTCCTTAGGTTCTTTTTTGACTTCCTCTTTTCCCTTAATTACCATGTCCATACGCCTTCAGGAACCCTTCAGTTTTCGAGGTTAGTCAAATTGAAATTAGTTTAGGTGGCGATGGCGGATGCAGTGACATTGGTGGGTTGGAAACTGAAGGGTTATTAAATGGCGAGAGTAATTTGAATCTGCTTTAGATATACCCATTATTGGGTATCGGAAGGAGGAAATTTGTCCAAGGGGGTGAAGGTGATAATGGTAGTTCTTCCGCTCCGATTAGTGTTAGGCTAATTGCGAAGGTTTCTGTCGATACAACCCTTCGAGTGGATGAAAGCTTGGGGATAAAGGAGGAAATTCGTGATAAAATTGATGAAGATTTAATGTGAGATTTTTTGTTTGGTAAGTCAGAACGTTTCCTCTTTTTTTCCCTTCGTTGGAACAACAATCTGGTGAAGCTGGATGAAGATGAAAATATCAGAGTCCATTTTTAACGTCCGTTAATTTCTTTTAATGCCAGGGATAATTTTTGAGCATTTTATAAAGTTGAGGAAGTAAATTTGGATTTTTGAAACTCCAAGGACCAAAATGGAACAACGCCAATACTTGAGGGACCAAATAGGATTTTAACCTAAATCATTTTACAATCAATTTTTAACAATTATTTTACAAATTGTATTCCTATATATTTTTTAACTAAAATTTATTTCGAGAAATAAATTTTAAAACATAGTAGTGTTCATTCATTCCTCAAATCGAAATTGATTGAATAAAGAACAATCGATTGATTTTTAAGTTTATGTCAGCCGGTATCGATTGAAAAAATATTTAATCGAAAGTTCCTTTGTTAATTCGGCTGGTTAAAGTGTCGGTTCGGTCGGCTAAATTATCAAACACACCCATGAACTATGAGATTTTATCAACATTACCCCCTAAACTTTGAAAAGTTTAAAAAATATTCGTGAATTTTACAAAATGTTTCTGAATTACTCTTACCATTAAAGTTGTGTTTTAAAAATGTCCCTAAACTTGAAAAAGTTTCAAAAATACCCTTGATTATAAAAACTATTAAAAAAATATCTTCACCATTATGTTTTGAATAAAAAATGTTAGAATTTTGTTTGAATAAATATGTCATGGACCGTTTAGAAATATTAAAAAAAAAAAAACTCTAAAATGATTATTCTTCTTATTCACTTTATATATATTTTTTCAATATGGAAATTAGTGACAATAAATATATATTATTTGAAGGATAGTACAATATTTGATCAACTAAACTGAAGAAATTTAAAATTCATAAGCATAACCATATTTTGATTAATCAAATATGAAAAAAGACAAAATTCTTGTTGAAATAAGTTTGTTTATTATTATTTTTTTTATTCAACTATTATTGAGAGAGTTTGAAAACCTAAATTCGGTAGGTTTTAGATATAGATTTATTCACTTCTTTAAAATTAATGATAACTTATTATTATTTTATTTGGTGAGATCGATTGCTAATTTGAATTATTCAAATAATTTAGCTTCCTAAATATTTGAATTTAATGTTAAAGTTTAGAGATGAAGAAGAAAATCTCAATGTCTAGAACCCAAAGGCGTTTGAGGCATGCTTTCTCAAGCATTTGGGTTCCAGACACTTGGGAAGTGCTTAAAATAGAAAATTTTGAAGTATCCAGAGTTACCTTTGCTTGCGTGGAAGGCTAGCTTTAAACTTTTGAATTTCTTCTTATCAATTGCTAATATAACATTAAACTTGAAAATTTACACATTACAACTAATAGTGCAACTAGTCGAAAATACTAAGTTAATTTAAGCTAACATTCAATGACTTTCTATTAGAAGTGTTCAAATAACCCAACAACCCGAACTAACCCAACCAAATTTAATACTCAAACACACACGGTTGGACCGGTTCATAGATTCACCAACCCAAAATTTTGGATTGATCCAAAAAATCTCCTTGACTCAACCCCATTTACACCCTTACTTTCTATGTATCGAAAAACAAAGACAAAATGATAAATACATGAAATATAAATGACAAACAACAATCATAAGAGAAATATATTAAAATTTTAATTTCAACATAAGACTAATTATTCAATTAATTAAACAACTAATATTGACACATAAAAGTAATTTATAAGTTAAAAGTATAAAGATAAAAAAAAATTCTTTAACAATTAAATAAGTAAGGTATTTGAAACAATTTTTTTAAAATTTTTATAAAAACAAAAGATTAACGATACAAATATTTTATAAAATTTTTATGATTAAGGGTATTTTTGAAACTTTTTAAAGTTTTGGGGCAATTTTTAAACAAAACTTCAACGGTTTCCATCAACTTTAAAGTTAAGTGTATTTCTGAAATATTTTGTAAAGTTCAGAGGTATTTTTGAAACTTTTTAAAGGGACAATGCTGACAAAAAAACCTCATAATTCAAGGGTATGTTTGATAATTTAGCCATATTTTTAATTAAAATGTATTTCAAGAAATAAATTTTACAAATTACATATTAGCGCATGATTTTGGCATGCAGTTGAGTAGTGTTCCTACATTTCTCAAATCGAAATCGATTGAATAAAGGATAATCGATTGATTTTTAAGTTTATGTCGGTTGATATCGATTGAAGAAATATTTAATCGAAAGTTCCTTGGTTAATTCAGTTGGTTAAAATGGTCGGTTCGGTCAGTTTTTAAGTATAAGTCCATTTAATAATTAAAGTTCATGGCTGGGCTTAGGCAGTAAGAGTTCGCCTTACAGAAATCCAACGATTGTAGTTTATATTTTTGCAATACTGTGATGGATGTTTATCCGAAATGTTGGTGTTTGGTTTATACTTGTAACATGTTTGATGCCTCCCAAAGGCTCCGGGTTCTTGGGCCTCGATGATTTCTGCTTATGTTAATGGTGGTGATGTTGTCTTGTGTTCTTACCTCTATCACTTCTTAGGTCGTAGTGAATCTTGAAGAGTTAAGTTGGAATTTGATCTAGAGTGGTTGAATTCTTGCAAGCTTACTTGGGTTGGAGCTTAGTCGACTTTGAATCTCTACTTGAGGGTTGGCTGAGAGGGAGTAAGGGCTGGTTTCAAGGCAAGTATGGAGTTAGCAAGTTCGAGCTTAAGGCAATTTTTGGAGTTTAAGAAAGGTTCGAGAACCTAACTCCCGATTTGGATTCAAGGTTAGTTAGGCTTTTCTTTAAGTGAACCTTCATTGGTACTTTATTTACCTTAAACTTTTTGGTGTTGTAAGGTTCCCGAATGCTAATTTTGTGCCTTATGTTTGATTGTAGAGTTGAGGACCCTAAGTTTAAAAGGTCGTATTGAACCCCAAGTTGTCGGGTTTTAACTAAGTTATAAGGAACCCTACCCTCGATTTGTATCTTTTGTTGTATGGTTGAACATGTTTGAATCTAGCTAGCTAGTTGTTGTGGTTTATTGTATGTAAACTTGTTCTTAGGTCAGTATATATGCTTGCATGTAAAATATAGTTTTTATTGCTTGTTTGGTTGCAAGTTGTTAATACATATATACAATGTACCTTTATTTCAAATTGTATCTCATTTATTGAATGTACTGAAAGCATGTATGAATGACTCGTATGGATGTAGGAATGACTATTGAACTTTTGTTATGATGAATTGTTAGGGAATAGGCCAAGAATGTAGAATTGTTTGAAAAATTCTAGTTCATATTCTCTACTGTATTTTGAATGTTGGATATATTGAAACAGGTGTTGTTGGATTATACATGTTAGCATGGTTTGTGTTGCCATGTACATGTGCATTGTTTGTTAGGAAAAGCACGTATTTCGAAATGACTAGACATGTCTTATACCGTCATGAGATGTTTGCATTAGATCATAGGATCTGTTTGCATGCATGATGCATTGTCAAGAGTATCGTCCTTGCATTTAAGGTGAACATATAGGCTAGACTGTCGAGGGATATCTCTTCCCCACCATAAGTTGGCTGAATTAGATCATAGGATATGTTTGCTTGTGTGACATGTGAAGAGCTGACCCATAGGAGAGTAGGATCAGATGTGGCTGGCATTTCCTAACATATAAAGGTTATTGTTATAAGAGGTTTCACATTTTATTAGGGTGATGATTGCAACATTAACCTGATGTATGGTGAGACTGACCATCCATAGGGTCGACAGTTGGCTAAGGAACTTGGCATCAATTGGGAGCCTAGTTGTCCATATGTGTAACCTAGACCAGTTGGCTTAGGATTCCTAGAGAAAGGTAGTGGAAATCTGGCATCGGTTAGTTGTTCCTTATTTTTTGGCACCATGAATGGGGCTTGATGAGTTCAGGACCTATAAATCCTGATAGTCTACAACTAAGGATATATCCTTGCATCTATGCACTCTACCTTACCTGGAATAGTCTGGATAGTGTTTTTTAGAGTCTCATGGCATCGACTTGTGAGATTTCTTTTTTGGTACCATCATCAGCCATCAGACTGGCGACATGGGTAGCTGGGTATTGCGAGATGTCCCTTTCATTTGTGCATGATATTTGAAAATTTATTGATTATGATTGACTTGTTTTATATGTCATGTTAGGTTTCTTATTGAGTTTCATTAAACTCACTCTTTGTTTTAGGTTAGTTGTGGATTCAAACCACAGTTGTAGGTAAGTATCAGGATGGACAATCGAAATATAAGGATGGATGACTAAGGCAAGTTTAGGTTAGACCTTTTGCTTCTAGTCAATTGATTCAGGTTGGGTTCTCTCATTGTCTTCGATCTTTGACTTTCCTCTGGTCGTGCTTGAATTGTTGTAAGAGTCACCCATGACACTAAAAAAGTACTCAGTCATATCTATAAGTTTGTGTAGGGCTTGAAAATCTTACCTTTTTTTAGAATGTTATTTATGTTTTATTTTAAACTCACATGTTAACTCTTTTTCTATTTATTATTTTTCAAGGTAAATAATATCATTTGAGACTTGTGTTTAAGAAAATAAAAGTTGAAACTTATTGTAAAATCCATAACAACTTCGCGTCATATGAAATTTAGATAAATAAGTTCAAAACTATGATAATTTAATTGAGCACCAAAATTTTATAATTTGCTTGACAACTAATTATTAGTTAGATTCATATAAGCTGGCCCAACATAAGATATCAATTTCCTTTTTTTTTTTTTTTGGAATGAAATTTGTGGTTGGATCTAAAACCTAAATTTAATTATTGAGATGTTAGGAGTTGAGAAAGAAGATATCGTTGGTGTGAAGTCGCAAGATTATTGGAAATGACAAGAGTACAAATAGGACATGTACCCTCTATCCCTACTAATTTATTTGACTAAATTCATTACGTCTTTTCATTATTTGGGCTTTTTCTTTTTTGAGTACTTTCTAGAAATACAAATATGGTGATTATTGATACATTTATAATATCAATTGACCTATATTAGGTTTGGCTCATTATTTGAGCATTTAACATTTAATCATTTTCATAATGATAAGTTTTAATGTTTGAAAGAAACTTCACAATTATGACACGAATATGAAAAAAAATAAGCAAGAAACTAAAAGAAAATAACAATAGTTTACTTACAAAATCTTCACAATTGTATACCAAAACAAACTAGGAATAGAAAGAAACTCCCCTACATGACCAAGAAGAACATAATTTTATATGACACTACAACCACATGATTATAGGATCCGATCTCGTCGTAAAAAATATACTAAAAAAAAAAGAAAACAAGAAAAAAAGATCTCCCATATTTAAAAAAATATATATAGAGGAAGGTTTGGGTAGAGGTTAGACTGCACCAACTACACATGCTACCTCCATAAAAATTACAAAAAAAAAAAATCTCTTATAAACAAAAAATAAAAAATAAAAAATGTGTGGTCCTTAAAGGGTGGCCTGTGATGGATGCATCCTGGGCTGTCCAAATCTTTCTAAAAAATATATACACACATAATTCTCTTTCCAACTCCTTACATGCACTTATTTGTAGTGGAATTGCTTTCCATCCAAATCATTGCAAAAATAAAAAATAAAAAAATAAAATAAAATTGTTTTGTCATAAATTATGATTTGGTTTATCATCTAATATATGGAGCAATAATAAACCCAAAATTAGTATGGTTTTGATTTTATAGGTAGCAGGGGCAATAATAATAATTGAAAACCGACAAAATCAAATCGATCCATTGCATTGGTTCATATTTTTCACATAATATTAGATAATTCGGTGCTTATTTGAAGAAAACCGACCGCTTTTGGATTTGGTTAAGTTTTTATTTGTAAAAACTAATAAAAACTAAACTAATATTAATTTATTTACTTTCATTTTTTTTTCTTATATGTTAGTTTAACTTTTTATTAGCAAATGACTAATTATTATTGTTTAATTTAATTATAATTTTGAGAATTTTATAGAAAAAAACATTCAAGTAGGGGTTGGAAGTAAAATAGAAGTAAAATAGTAAAAAAGAATAAATCGTAGGGAAATGTATGAGAAAACCGAGCCAATGATTTTGTCTTTTATTGTATATTGATTCAGTTCCTCTTTTTGTTAAATCAATTGGATCCAATTGGCTTAAAAACTAAGAAAAATCGAACAAATAATTTTATTTTTTATTGGATATTGGTTCGGTTCCTTTTTTGTCAAATTGATTGAATCGATTCGATTCTCGATTTGTCATAAAGCAAAAGAAAACCGAACCAATATCATCTTTACTGAGGAGTCCAAGAATCGAGTATTTACTTAGGAATGCCCTCTAAAGTTGAAAGGAACAAAGGAATCTGTGTTCAATAGTATTTGTGATTGAATCAGGAAGTGCCTCCAAATTTGGAAAGGCAATCTCTTTTTCCAAGGTGGAAAAGAGGCTCTCATTGAGGTTATTGCTCAAACAATTTTACGAAGAGCTGCTTCACAATCCTAAAAAAGTAGGGGTGATAATAATAACCCAAAATTGACAAAATCAAACTGAACCAAATTGATCCATTGGATTGATTCGGATTTTAAATAATGTTAGATATATTGATTTTTATTTGGAGAAAATCAAAAGTTATTGGTTCGATTCTAATTCTATCTGTAAAAATCAATAAAATCTGAACCGAACCAATATTAGTTTATATACTTTCATTTTTCTTTTTATATGTTAGTTTAACTTTTTATTGGAGGACTAATTATATTTTCCAATTTAATAATAAATTTGGAGAATTTTTAAGGAAAAAATGTTTAAATAGGGGATGAAAGCAAAATAGCAAGTAAAATAGTAAAAAAAGAATAAAATCGTAGGGAGTCGAATCAATTAAAATCGAGCCAATTTTGTACTTTATTGACATTGGTTCGGTCCATCTTTTGTTAAATCAATTCGACCAGATCGGTTCTTAGTTTGGCCTAAAAATCAAGGAAAACCGAATAAATGGTTTTGCTTTTTATTGGACATTAGTTCAGCTCCACTTTTTATCAAATTGATTAGATCGATCTAGTTTTTGGTTTAGCCTAAAATCAAAGTGACCAAATTAATATCACCCCAAGGTTTAAGCAATTATATATAGAATGGTTAGAAATATATTTTGAGATAACTCCAAAATCCTACCATTTTATTGTAGGAGATTGGAGGATTCAAAGTAAAGGCCTTATGATTACTAGTACGAATAGCAGAACTCGGTCTTTATTCTTTATTGTGATTTATATATATATATATATAAAGATTTTATTTATTTCTATTTATTTATTTTTAAGTTTAAGCTGATGAAGCACGAAAATTGTACTTTTTATACGTGCGTTTATGTTAGCTTAGGCAAAGTTTAACTATTTTTATGAAATAAACTGTTTGACTTTATAATACATGTCAATTAAGAAAAAAATTTAAAAATTATTTTTAAAATAGCTAACTATGAATTAAATGTATGACTTTTTTTATTTCAAGGCTCTCTAGATTGTGGTTTTAAAAGCTGGAGTAGTTAATCAAAGGTTTGGACTTTTAAAATATATTTCCCTCAAGATTCCAAAATTTTCAAGTTTAGAGGAATGTAGCTCAAAGGCTTGGATTTTTTTTTATTAATATAATTTTCGAATTGTGAACTTTTTCTTTGTTAAAATTAAAACATGTATTTACATGGTCTATGGTAAATTTATAGTTGTATTAAATTTATGATATAAAACATGTTCATAACATCTACTTTTTTTTTAGTTCATAACAATTTTTTTTTAGAAGTTCATAGCATCAACGTTTTTTTTTTTTCGTGGCTGGCTCAATGTCACAAACATACTTAAATTCGTAGCATCAACTTAAGTAACCAAAATAGCATCAACTTAAGTAACCAAAATGAGAATAGTTAATTTTATTAAAGAAAAGAAAAATGAACATACCTTATTAGAAGTTATATTCATGATGTCATAAGTTTCGAATTTTATGGTCATTGAATTAAATAAAAGTATAATTCAAAAAATAAAATCACTTAAATTTAAGAATTTGAAAAGACCATCCTCTTAAAGTTTAAGTGCTCAACCACTCTACCATCTCACCCAACTAATTAATTATAATTTCGATGCAACTATAGGATTTTTTTTTTTTAATTGAAATAATGTTTTCAAATCCACTCTCAATTTTTTCCTCCTTCCAAAACAGATAGAATATTTTTAACTTATCATTTCATTCATATAATTGTGACCATTTTTTTAATATATAATAATAATTCTAACTTTTTCATTCATATAATTGTGACCATTTTTTTAATATATAATAATAATTCTAACTTTGAACTAGGCTTAATCACCATCTTACTTTAAAGGTTAAAGCATCTTAAAAATCTAAAAAGTTTGAGTTCAATCTACTGTTACTACTTACTCAATCAAGAATTAATTCTCTATAAATTTCTTTGTATTTTGAACTAGAATTAGCATAAATGCGTGTTCGAAAAACTTAAAGATTATGGGTTCAAATCCTCATTCTAATTATTATTAAAATTAAAAAAAAAATATTATATTTGAAAAAGCTTCTTCAATTATAATTTAATTCCTAAAACAAATAGATTACAAGTTTGATATTCACAATTAAAACAAAATAGTAGTCAACCATAAGGTTATGTTTTGGAACCGTTTTATGCAAATGGGATTGTTGAGTTATTATAACTCAACTCACATTTAGTTCACCAATTATATTAATTGGTGTATTGATATTAATATAAGTCGTTATTTCACATAATCTTTATTGTTTCACATAACTCGATATTTTCATTTGTGATTAATCATTTCTTTTTTCTTATTATAATACTATGCAACTCAAATACAATTTATCATAACGTTGTTATAATATATACATCAAATACAATTATGAAAACATATCGTTAGTTAAATAACTTAGACAATATCTCAAATGAACCAAAAAAAAACTTGTGGTAAACAAATAAACGCTTTGCTTTTAATATTCACAATTAAATCCAATAATTTCCTTAACACTGCAATTTCTCCATTTCAGAGTTCAATCGCCATTAAAATAAAGGCAGCATTTTGACAGGTTGAATGAATCATTTGACACACTGTTGATGCAAAAATCTGGCTTTTTGATCAACTAGTAAATTTGTATCGAAAACGAGTACCTGCAAGACAGACAAGGCTAGACATCGATGTGGTGTGAGGCACGTCGCCTCCGATGCCTAATTCAGATGAGGAGTATAGTAGTTTAGTAGAGTGTCAAGAGTCGATTGGAACTTACCTTTTTTGTTTCATCCCGACCTTTTGTAGGCGGAGACCCGCTTCACCACCCCACCCCACTTTTCGAATTTCTCTCTCCTCCACGATCCTCCATCTATCCATAGGAGTTGCGTGATCCCGCTCCCTCCGTCATAGTGGAGACCTGGTCATTCGATGGGGTGTGCTATCTTCGATAGACTCAACCCCTTCTCGATAGGCCCAAGTTGGGAATGGGCCTCCTAATTCATTATGGGCCTAACGGGGTCAAACTAGGAGGTCATGGCGTCTAGCTTTCGGTGCCATGCCCCTCACCTTAGGTGTAAGGGACTCCACCTTGAGTGCTAGGGACCTAACCTAGACCTCAGGGACCTGGCCTTGAGTGCTAGGGACCCAACCTTGGGTGCTAGGGTCCTAACCTTGGCTCTAGAGACTTATCCTTGGGTGCTAGGGATTTCACCTTAGGTGTCAGGAACTCCACCTTAGATGCTAGGAACTCCACCTTGGGTGCAAGGAACTCTACCTTAGGTGCTGGGGACTCCACATCGAGTACTAAGAGCTTCACCTTAGGTGCTAGGAACTCCACCTCGAGTACTAGGAACTTCACCTTAGATGCTAGGAACTCCACCTTAGGTACTAGGAATTCCACCTTAGGTGCTAGGGACCTAGCCTCAGCTGTAGGGACTCCACCATGGTTGCTAAGGTCCTAACCTTGACTCTAGAGATCTGGCCTTAGGTGCTAGGGACTCCACCTTGGGTGCCAGGAACTTTACCTTAGGTTCTGGGGACTCCACCTCGAGTACCAGGAACTCCACCTTAGGTGTTAGGAACTCCACCTTAGGTGCCAAGAACTCCACCTTAGGTGCTAGGAACTCCACCTCGAGTACCAGGAACTCCACCTTAGGTGCTAGGAACTCCGCCTCGAGTACTAGGAACTCCACTTTAGGTTCTAGGAACTCCACCTTAGATTATGAGGACTCCACCTCGAGTACCAAGAACTCCAACATAGGTTCTAGGAACTCCACCTTAGGTGCTAGAAACTCCACTTTAGGTGGAGGGACCTAGCCTCGGCTCTAGGGATTCTACCATGGGTGCTAGGGGTCCTAATATTGGCTTTAGGGACCTGACCATGGGTTCTAAGGACTCCACCTTGCGTGCCAGGAACTTTACCTTAGGTGCTGGCGACTCCACCTCGAGTACCAGGAACTTCACCTTAGGTGCTAGGATGTAAGAACACAGTTCTAAACCCGGTTCTTACTCAACATGCATGGTTCAAATACATTAAACATCCACAATTTTAAAATAGGAAACTGAAAACAAATGCCTGCTTTGTTAATCCAAAAACAGTTTACAAATCAATCCATAAAAATAAAACATAGTTGAGCCTCTAGCCAGAGATTATTTAAAAAAATCTAAAAACACGAAATCCAACATGAGTAAAAGTCTATCCTACAGGCTGAATTCAAGACAACAAAACGAATAAATAGACAGCGGACGCCCATGATCATTCAGCTCCTCCTCTAGCCGTCTTGGTGCTGTCTTAAGTTACCTGGTGGAAAACCACAGAAATAAAGGTGAGTACAATGACACTCAGTAAGGATCCCTAGTTGGGGTATAGTACGTAAAAGCCACATCATCTAGCATCCTAGCATACGAGCATTATAGGTTACCAACAAGAACACAACTTGAGTCATCAACATGACTCCCAAACCTCGAGAGTCTCTAGCTCTCGGCTAAGTGACCAACTCGTTAACCGATCCTGGACACTTGGAAGAGTACCTAAGTATCTGGCTCTAAACTGAACAAGGATGGTGTACTGACGACACTAGCCCGAGGAAGCCGTCCTCTCGACATCTAATGTGTGTGCACGCACACTACATGCTGCTGCAAACTGGAGCATATGTAGGCCTACACAAACTATATCGGTCTAGGTACGCATGCCTAAGACTAAGAAAAGTGTCCATTGTTCCACAGTTGGTGGGAGGCCCTCGACACCAAATTATGTCAGCCTGTTCACACCAACGCTTGAAGCTAAGGTCATCCCAAGGTAGGCTTACACCAAGGAAAGGACCCCGCTCTAGCAGGCTATAGACTAAGCTTGTGTCGGAGTGGTAGCTAATCCACACCCGACTACCAAGGGCGAGAAGTCAATCCTCGCTGGTCCCTACCTATGGGGACATCATACGTCGTGTCCACTCTCAGCCTCTAGATGATGAAAACCTGGCAAACTCTAACTAAGAATGGAAAGGATTAATTCTAAACAGCAAACCAATAGTCACCGAACATGCATATAAGATACCCTAACATGATACTACAGTCTCATTTTACTTCCGTTCTACAAGCCATGCCCTAACATATTATTCACAAGGTTCCAACACAATAAAATCATATATGTAATCAACACGGCCAAACAGCTCAAGAACCTATCCACTACACATGCTCGTAAAA
Organism: Sechiopsis laciniata; assembly: GCA_037833695.1. Taxonomy (NCBI): domain Eukaryota; kingdom Viridiplantae; phylum Streptophyta; class Magnoliopsida; order Cucurbitales; family Cucurbitaceae; genus Sechiopsis; species Sechiopsis laciniata. The sequence goes on from JBBMKA010027327.1 coordinate 12,735, forward strand.
CAGTAAAGTAAGCAAGCAAGCATACAATCAGTGACATTCACGCAGGGTCCACACAATCCACGATAAGGAACCCTTACCTGAAATAATCACATAATAACAATAAAGATGCTCCTTGAGCTGCAGATACCAACACGAACAGAACCAACCCAAGACAAATGATTCTAATAAGAAACCACAGAAAATCCAATTAAAATGAGAAAAAAACCACATGGACAGGCCTTTACCTAAAATACGAGAATTAGAGGTCGACAAGTAAAGCCTCGGCCTCGGCAAGGACACGCGGCTGTGCGGCTGGGCGTCTGCGCAGGAGCTATGGGCGTGTGCGACACGGTGTGGCAGCGAGGGCGTGCGGTGCAGCTGCACAAGGACAGGTGCTGATGCCCAGACGCGTGAGCGAGCGGCACAAGTGGGCGAGGCAGGATGCTCGCGAAGGCTGGGCAAGGAAAATTGGTGCATGCGACAGCGATGCTGTCGAGCGGCTGTGCGATCGCAGCTATGTGTTGCAGCGATCGGTGATGCATTGCAGTTGGACATGGGTAGAACGACAAGGCGATCGGTTGCAGGCGTGAGCGTAAGCGTGGGAGTGCAATAAGGCGAGGATGTGTGATCGGTAGAGCTGTGCGATCTCAGGTGGATGTGGCTCGGCGAAGGTTGCATGGATTTGATAGGTGCGACTGCTCGGTGCGGTGTGGCTGCGATCGGTGAGAAAGAGAGGGAGAGGGAAGTTGATGAAGAGGAGATGAAGGAACGATTGCTTTCTCTCTAGCTTTGATTGATGAAAGAACGATCCACGAATAAAAAAACCCGTTAATCCTTTTAATTCCTTTTCCTTTCTTTTTCTTTTAATTAAAAAAACAAAACAATGCTTTTCCCTTCAAAACTTACAAAACTAACCTTGCCCTGAAATTGCAAAAACAGCCCAAGACTCATTAAAATGTAGAAACAACTCTGAAGCTCAATAATTTAGCAAACTGACCTAGAAGGAGAAAATTACCAAAATGCCCCTCAAGACCTAAAAAGCAATAATGGCCCAACAAAACAACCGAAACAGTTGAAAATCATACCTGAAGAACTGGAACAAAAACTTGAGCTGTTACATTGGAACTCCACCTTAGGTTCTAGGAACTCCACCTAAGGTGCTAAAGACCTAGCCTCGGCTCCAGGGACGGGTGCTAAGGTCCTAACCTTAACTCTAGGGACCTGACCTTAAGTTCTAGGGACTCCACCTTGGGTGCCAGGAACATTCACTTAGGTGTTGGGGACTCCACCTCGAGTACCAAGAATTCCACCTTAGGTGCTAGGAACTCCACCTCGAGTACTAGGGATTCAACCTTAGGTGGTAGGAAATCCACCTTATATGCTGGAGACTCCACCTCGAGTACCAGGAACTCCACCTTAAGTGCTAGGAACTCCACCTTAGGTGCTAGGAACTGATGACTCTCAAATAGAGTTAGAATTCAAGATAATTTTGGATCATTGTGTGCGGTTGTTATATAAGATTTAATGCGAACAAGGTAAAAATAAAGAGAAAAAGGTGTAGTTTGCTAATGCTTACGCATTAGGGGAATAAACTGTGAGTTATGAATTATAATGCTTAAAATGAAGGAATTAGCGCACTTAAGGCATATTTAGCAAGGCTTATGCTAATAAATTGTTTTTACAGGAAATTGTGTTTTCGAAGCAGTGCAGAGTTAAGAATTCAAACATGCGATTGCGAGCAAGTCATACTCGGGAGAAATGCCAAAGCGCTACAAGCACAATAAGGAAAGAATCAATTAGAAGCAAGAAGTTAGCTAACCAGACACTACGAGACAGGTTGTAGAAATTAAGAGATTCTTACCTTAGACAAATAGAGACACAATTGGCAAGTTTAAATAAGGAAAGATGTTGCGTTGATTGATTTATGCCTATTCTGGAATATTGCGAGAGTTGACAAAGAAGCTTATAAAAATAGGATCTCTGTAATAGGTCGAGTGAGAGAGAGTGAAAGAGAGAGAGGGGAGATTTAGAAATCGAGAATTTATTGTTTTCTTTATTTTTCAGTAATATCAATTCAATATGTTTTTCAATTCGCATTCTGTGTTCTTTGTTTATATAATGAACTAATTTCCTTAAGGCAATGCTAGGAAAAAGTAGAGTAGTTATAGCATGTGTTAAGAAGAAATATGGATGTTTAAACTGCTAGGAGCAAATCTCAACAGTAAGTATCCACCTGCCATCCACACAAACTAATAGTTTATAAATCGGAAAAAGAAATAAATTGAGTCTAGTTGCATGTTCAGTAGGTTAGAATTAAGTCTTTAATTCTTTGAATCGGTGTTTAGGAATAAATGCATAACTATTGCATACGTGGCACTGGGTTATCATTACATCAAGTTGTGGTGAAAGTCGGATTTGATGCGAACAGAAGCGGAAGCGAAAGTTTTTAAGGCGTAGAATTTTAGTTATTCCTTACCTCATGTTTCTTCACATTGCATTGTTATTGCTTTCCATGAGTATCTTAGTTTAGCCTTATCTCTTTCAATCCATTTACTACTGTTAAGTTTTCTTTCTATTGTTCAAACCGACTTACCACAACATCTATGCGTTTATTTCTGTTCAATTCTAAACATCTCCTTGGATAAGTCACAGTACATGTGGAGATCGATAATTTACCTATTACTTACTACAGACCGCGTATACTTGCGCGAGTGTGTGACTATTGCACACAAGGCAACTCAGTTTTCCGTAGTCAAGTTTTTAACGTTGTTGCCAGGGACTGTGTCAGTTTATTTTTAAGTCGAGGTTGTTTAGAATTTAAAAAATAAATAAATTTTGTTTTTCTTATATTTGACATTTGCTTCAATATTCTAGTGGGACTTGTGCATAAGCACAACTCCTTTGTTTGATCTAGAACCTGAGTGAACCCTCCATAGGATAATACGTGCATAGAGAAATAGAAATTAAAGAAGGATGGACCCGATAGCGCAGAATCGCAATGGAGCGATCGACTTGCCAGCAGTAGCAGTAGCAGTAGGTGGAGAAGCCGGAGCAAATGCGAATAACAAAACCAATCTACCTCCAACCCAGGGAGCAGATGAAAAGGACAGAGTCATGAGTACACTAGTAGGATTATTCAATCATGTAGCATTTCCAGGTATGGTTAGACCTAACGGTGAAGGTAGGCGACCTGTTTTGACTAATAACATGCTTAAAGTCAATGATACTTTCAGTGGTCATCCCTCGAAAGATCCGTATCAACATTTATGGACTTTCCTTGCTGTCAACGATGCTAACCAGGAAGTCGATATTAGAAGATACTCGACTGTTTCTGTTTCCCTATTCATTAAAGGATAAGGCCAGGCATTGGATAAATACGTGGCCAAGTGATTATACTTGGGCGCAAGTGATTGAAATTTTGCTAGCAAAATATTTCCCCACTTCGAGAAGCATGAATTCTAGGCATGAAATCACTAGCTTTAGACAAGAGGACGATGAAACAATAGGAGGTGCATGAGAACGGTACAAAGAGCTTATAGCAAAGTGTTCATACCATAGGCTTTCTTACACCCATCAAATAGAACATTTCTACAATGGGTTGTCCGATTAGGATAAGGCAATCCATAACGCAACTGTAGGAGGATGCCTAATAGAGAAAACGTACAATCAAGCTCACAAAATTATTGAAACAACTGCGAAAACTATTGGGCCTAAATTGAATCAAGGGTGAACCAAGATAAAATGGCCGGTAAATTTGAGCTTAGTGCAATAACAACTATGCAAGCATAGCTTGCAACTTACCAACTCATTCAAGAATATGCAAATGACCATGTCACAGAAGGTCTAGAGCGCATTGGTTGTTGATTAATCAACTCCCGCTTTTTGTACACTCTGTGGAGGTTATCATGCGTATGATCTTCGTAGTGAAAACCCAGAGTCAGTCATGTACATCGGAAACTCAAATTCGTGACCTCAGAACAACCCTTATTCAAACACGTATAATGCAGAATGGAGGCAACACCCAAATTTTTCATGAGGAGGCCAGAATAGCAATGTTAACCAAGTCGGTCAGCAACGCATGCTGCAGCAATCTGGATTTGGAAATAACCAACAACAAGCTCATCACTCAGATTTATCGCTGAAGGAGTACATGGTGAAGATCGTCACAATGATGATGGATCATCAAACCTTGCTGAAGGCTCAACAAGAAACTCTTCGAGAATTGGAACTGTAGTTAGGTAAGATTGTGATAGATCTAAAGAACATACCACTAGGATAATTACCATCGAATACGGAAGGCTTTAGACGAAATGGTAAGGAGCAAGTTAATGCGATAGAATTAAGGAGTGGAAAACCTTTGATGGATAGTGAGGAAATTAGGAAATATCAAGGAACCTTGCCCACAACAGAACCATCAATAGAAAAGAAACCATCAAGGAGGGTGGATGAGGAATCGATAAAAATAAGTAATGCGATGGAAGTGGCCAAAACACTGCCTATTTATCAACCACCTCCGCCACCATATCCTCAAAGGATCAAAATGAAGAAAAATGAATCGCACTTTGAAAAATTTACAAACATTTTGAAACAACTCCATATTAACATTCTATTAGTTAATGCGTTGCGAAAAATGCATTACATGAAATTCCTTATGGATGCGTTGAGTGAAAAAAGTAAATTTGAAGAATTCATGGTGGTAGCATTAAATGAGGAATGTAGTGCGATTGTCCAAAATAAAATTCCTATGAAAGAAGTTGATCTTGGTCAATTCACTATTCCAGTTAAGATTGGTAACCATCACATTGGGCGAGCACTTTGTGATTTGGGTGCCAGCATCAACCTTATGCCTCTATCAATCTACAAAAAGTTTGGAATAGATGAAGCTAGACCCACGACTGTCACAATTCAACTTACTGATAGTTTGATCACTCACCCTGTTGGAAAAATTGAAGACATTCTTGTTCAAGTCGATAAGTTCATCTTTCCAGCAGATTTTATCATTCTTGATTATGAAGCAGATCTAGAAGTTCCCATCATCTTAGGGAGACCCTTTCTAAGAACAAGACGAACACTAGTAGATGTGTACGAAGGCATAATTACACTACGGATGAACAATTTAACATATTTAACTCGATGAAGCAGACTGATGAGGAAGAAAATTACAATGTTAGCCAGATTGAAGTAATGCTGGACGAAGCAGTCAAGAGTGAGCAAATGAGAAAGATGCTGAACGTGGATAAGCACGCTAGGGAAGAAGAGGAAATACAGAACGAGACATGAAAGGATTAGGTGTACGAAGAAGTACATTATTATGAGGCGCTCGATGTTGCGACAAAAGATAATTCCCCTCAGCGCCCCTCGATTGAAGAACCTCTATTGTTAGAATTAAAACCTCTCCCTGCACATTTGAAGTAGACCTATCTTGGAGAAAAAGAGACATTACCAATAGTCATATCATTGTAATTGATACCAGAACATGAGTAATTTCTTCTAGAGTTCTCAAGCAACACACAAAGGCGATTGGATGGACTACGTTTTGTATGCATAAAATCGTTCTAGAAGATGATGCCGAAACCTCAGTGGAACATCAAAGATGATTGAATCCTGCCATGAAAGAAATAGTAAAGAAGGAAACCATAAAATGGCTAGATGTAGGGGTGATTTATCCTATATCAGATAGCCAATGGGTGAGTTCTATTCAATGTGTGTTGAAGAAAGAAGGTACCACCATCATTCAAAGTGGAAAGAACGAGTTGGTTCCAACAAGAACAATGACGGGATGGCGATTTTGCATGGATTAAAGAGAGTTGAACAAAGCAACTAAGAAGGACCACTTTCCATTGCCCTACATAGATCAAATGTTGGACCGTATCGTAGGGAAGGATTATTATTGCTTTTTAGACGGATATTCAGGGTACAACCAGATTACCATTGACCCTAAGGACCAGGAGAAAAATATTTTCACCTGTCCTTATGGAATATTTGAGTTCAGGAGAATGTCTTTCGGCCTCTGCAATGCCCTAGCAACCTTTTAAATATGCATGATGTCAATTTTTGCTTATATGCTTGAAGATATCATGGAAGTTTTTATGGATGACTTGACAGTGTTTGGGGACAGTTTTTCCAATTGCTTAGCAAATTTGAAGAAAGTATTTAAACGCTGTGAAGATATGCATCTGGTCCTTAACTGGGGAAAATGCCATTCATGGTCAGAGAAGGAATTTTTTTGGGACATAAAATTTCAAAGGCTGGAATGGAGGTTGATCGAGCAAAGATTGAAGCTATAGAAAAGTTAAAACCACAAAAAAAATGTGAAAGGAGTGCGTAGTTTCTTAGGCCACGCCGGTTTCTCAGACGTTTCATTAAGGATTTTTTTAAAATTGCGAAACCGATATACAAGCTTTTAGAAGCTGAAAGAACTTTCAATTTTGACCAACGCAGCTTGCACGCATTCGAGCGGCTAAAAAAGGCCCTAACTACTGCTCCAATTATGATATCCTCTAACTGGAAGAAGCCTTTTGAGCTCATGTGCGATACCAACGACTATGTGATAGGAGCTATTCTTGGACAAAAGGGAGAAAAATTGATCCATCCCATCTAATATGCCAGCAGAACTCTGAATGACGCGCAAATCAACTACACAACTACAGAAAATGAGTTTCAAGCAGTAATCTATGCTTTAGAGAAATTTCGTTTGTATTTAGTAGGATCAAAAGTGATTGTTTTTATTGACCATGCGACAATAAAGTATCTTATAAGTAACATAAATGCTAAGCCAAGATTGATCAGATGGATTTTGCTACTGCAAGAATTCGACATTGAGATCAAGGATAAAAAGGGATGCAAGAACATTTTAGCAGATCATTTATCCGGATTGGAGAACAGACGAGCAGATATAACCATGCTCGATATATCCAAGAAATTTCTCGATGAACAACTGTTTGTGATCAAGCTTATCGAAAAAAGGAATGCCCCTTGGTTTACAGACATTGCCAACTATCTAGCAAGCCATGTCATCCCAACAAACTTAAATAGGCAACAAGCTAAGCAGTTCTTTCATGAATCTTACTTTTATTACTGGGATGAACTATTTTTATATAGAAAATGTACGGATGGAAGGATATTCTGGTGCATAGAAGAAAAAGAGATGAATGCAATATTGGAATCATGCCATGCATTGCCGTACGAAGGACATTTTGAAGAAATGCACACCGTCGCAAAAATTTTCCAATCCGGCTATTTCTAGCCAAGTATATTTAAAGATGCGCATCATTACACGAAGATATGTGATAAATGCCAAAGCAAAGGAAGCATAGGAAAAAGGGATTAAATGCCAATGACTTTGATTTTAGAAGTCGAATTATTCGACGTCTGGGGGATCGATATCATGGGTCCATTTCTTCCTTCACGCAAAAATTTATATATCCTGGTCACGGTTGATTACTTGTAAAAATGGGTAGAAGCAGTTGCCACACCTTTTAACGATGCTAAAACGGTTATAAAATTTCTTCTGAAGAATTTTTTTACAAGGTTTGGTACCCCGCGAGCAATAATCAGTGATGAAGGAAAGCATTTCATAAATAAGGGAATGTCTCATGTGCTACAAAGGTACAATATCAAGCACTGCATTGCAACTCCTTATCATCCGCAGACTAACGGCCAAGCTCAAATATCTAACTACTAGATCAAGAGTATTCTAGAGAAGGTTGTTGGACGTAACGAAAAAGACTGGTCTTTACGATTGGACGATTCGCTTTGGGCTTAAATCACTGCCTTCAAGATGCCATTGAACATGTCACCTTACATGATGGTGTATGGGAAAGCATGCTATTTGCCAATTGAATTAGAACACAAGGACAACATGCCATTTGCCACTGAACATGTCACCTTACATGATGGCTTTATGGGGGATTAAAAAGCTAAACCTTGATCTTTAGAAAGCAGGTTTTGTTCGGATGAAATTACTTGATCTAGAAGAGAATAGGTACTTTTCCTAAGAAAATGTAAAATTATACAAGGAAAAGAAGAAAAAATGGCATGATCGTAAGCTGACACCTCGAGTTTTTGAGGTATGTCAGCAAGTTTTGTTATTTAACTCTAGACTTCGTTTGTTCCCAGGTAAGCTCAGATCCAAGTGGTCTGGACCATTTTACATCACACAGGTAAAACCAAAAGGAGCAATCTGGATTAAGAACGAAGCAAATGGGAATGAATTTGCAGTCAATGGACAGAGACTGAATCATTATTGGAATGAGAATGTTCATCACAAGATATCTTCATTCGCATTGATTGATGAATAAGTGTGCGAGTGTGCATGTGGAGCCAAAATGTATCGATAACTTTTAATGTTTGCTCTATGCATGCTAGTTTGAATACTTCCTACTTACTTTCAAGAGAAGTTATCTAAAATTTACTGCTTATTTCTTCGATCTATTTACTTTATTTTCTTTTTCTTTTTTTGCCTGCAATTTTAGTTTGTTAATCTCGGTAAATCTTTAATTACATTTGGTGGAATTTCTACGAGAATTAGATGAACGGACGAAATCACGTGTGGCTAAGCACAATCATTTTGATCATTAATTACGGTCAGATATTGAATAGTGGGATTGTAGGATCGCTAATCCAACGGTGTATAGCAACTGCATTGCCGCCTAAATCCAATCATCACGCTGACACCTTGTGACGATTGCCGCCATAATCATACCCTTCATCTCATCGTTAAATAAACTGAAATTCACCTTCTTCGTAATCTCATTACCATTCATTTATCTCTTAATCCTCTTCTCCAAATTCAAATTGCAAAAATTTTCATCATGGTATGAAGACTTGCAACAACTTACCAGAGATAGTGGTAATTGCGGATAGAAGATCAAGGAGAAGTTGACCTCGCTCAGGCTCTCGAGCCAGTCGATGCTTCGCCTACACTTATGGACAATGTAGCCAAACAGTCGCAAGCAAGAAGAGAAAGGATCAGGAGAACGATGGTTGCATCTACAAGACCGGCAGCACGAGGAAGTCGAAGAATCTGAGGATGCACCTAGAGAAGAAAAGGCTATTACCTCCGCACTGACCAACAGTGAGGATTGATAGACTCGAAACTTTAGGGTACATCAAAGGATTAACACCTTCAAGGGAAGAAAGGAATATGAAGGAGTTTGATCAGAAGATGGAAGAGTTCCACCAAGCGCAAGAAGCTAAGCGCAGAGGAAATGCAGATGCAGGCACTTTTAGACCTGTTAATGTTACCACAGTTCAGGCAGAAGAAGAAGTAAGGCCCTGTCGAAAAGGAAAAGTATCAATGGTAGAGGAGCATCCAGATGGATGTAGAGGAGAAATGCCAGTGCCGGAGGATCTGTTCTGACGTCGATTCAGAGATGAAGTAGATGCAGGCCTTACCGAGCATTAAAGGACGAGCCTAACACTTTTAGGTAGAGAGCCGAATGAAGTGGTAATGATCATCTAGCGCTTGATGGCCGAGTTCGCAATAAAACCTGTGAACTTAGTAGCAGACGCATGTCCTTCGACATACCCCCAGATGTCTACTCACCCACCTAAGAAAAGAAAGAAAAGCACGCATGAAAAGTTGGTGTGATGCCTTTGGCTGCTCACAAGAAATTTCAAAACATTGCCTTTGGTGTATGTTAAAGAGAGCAACAGTACGTTATTTGACGCACTGACCCTCTTAAACCCGTACATCCACAAGCCCATCTTTCTACACTTCTAGGATATTGTTTCGCCTACTGACTCCGACAATTCTGATCCGAAAGAAGATGAATAAAGGAAGTCTCTGTTTCTGCCACACTTATTTTCTCTTCTTTATGTCTATCTCACTATAAATTAATATAATCATTCTTTCATTTTATTCCCTGCTTAATTTTATTGCTTTGACCAATGCTGAGTTAGAATCTTGATTTTTTTAATCCCACACTTTCAAAACATTGCCTTTGATGCGCTGGAATTTAATTTATCCCGGGACATCATTTGCTAGTTTCCTAATGAAATCACCTTAGAACAAATCCTTTTTAAACTTAGAGCATAGTACAATTCTTTGGGAGGAAATCGATTAGCTCGCAGTATAAACTTTGAAAATCTTAGATTCATTTATGTTTGGGGGAACTTTGCATCACCTTCATTGGGGACAATGAAAACTTTTAGTTTGGGGGTGAGGGCAAGGCATAGAATGTTATGGGAATGCGTGTTTGTTTGCCAAAAAAAAAATCAAGACATTCTAGGTAAAAATGAAATGGCAAAAAGAGCCAATAGTCGCGGGTATCCCAAGTAATCTACTGACCATGCTAAGGATTAAAAAATAACGGCCATGCAGAAAAATTTACTCAAAGGAACCCGAATAAATAAGCCCTAGACAGAATGTTTTGACCAAACTTAAATGATAAAAAAGGGGTTTGATTGAAGTGCATTAGAGTAGAAGTTTCCAAGCTAGGAGTTGTGCGCTGGGCTAAGAGCAATGAGGAAAAGGACTGAGATGAGCTTGAAAGGATTTAGTGAAGGATGAATTGGGATGATTAAGCACTGGTGTATTAAGGCAATTGTACCTAAAGAATATATTTAGAAAACAAGAGGAAAAACACGGCATTGTGTTTGACAGTTACATTTAGCAGTTATTACACCTACCTTAGTAGCGCTCGAGATGAACAACGATTCAAGTTTGGGGGTTTGATGACTCTCAAATAGAGTAAGAATTCAGGATAATTTTGAATCATTGTGTGCAATTGTTATATAAGATTTAATGCAAACAAGGTAAAAATAAAGAGAAAAATGTGTAGTTTACTAATGCTTACGCATTAGGGGAATAAATTATGAGATATGAACTATAACGTTTAAAATGAAGGAATTAGCATACTTAATAAATATTTAGCAAGACTTATGCTGATAAACTATTTTTGCAGGAAATTGCGTTTGTGAAGCAGTGTAGAGTTAAGAATTCAGACGCGCGATTGCGAGCAAGTTATGCTTGGGAGAAATGCCAAAGCGCTGCAAGCACAATAAGGAAACAATCAATTAGAAGTAAGAAGTTGACTAATAAGACACTACGTGACAGATTGTGAAAATTAAGAAATTCTTACCTTAGACAAATAGAGACACAATTGAAAAGTTTAAACAAGGAAAAATGTCACGTTGATTGATTTGTGCCTATTTTGGAATATTCCGAGAGTTGACGAAGAAGCTTATAAAAGATGATCTCTGTAATAGGTCGAGAGAGGTCGAGAGAGAGAGACTGGAGATTTAGAAATCGAGAGTTTATTGTTTTCTTTATTTTTCAGTAATATCAATTCAGTATGTTTTTCATTTTGCATTCTGTGTTCTTTGTTTGTATGATGAACTAATTTCCTTAAGGAAATGCTAGGAAAAAGTGGATTAGTTGTAGCATGTGTTAAGAAGAAATAGGGAGGTTTAATTGATGCATGTTAACTATGAGGAAATCTCAACAGTAAGTGTTGACCGACCATCCACACGAACTAATAGGTTATAAATCGGAAGAGGAAATAACCTAAGTCTAGTTGCATGTTCAGTAGGTTAGAATTAAGTATTTAATTCTTTGAATAAGAGTTTAAGAGTAAAGGTGTAATTATTGCATACGTAGCATCGGGTTATCATTACATCAAGTTTTGGCAGAAGACGGACTTGATGTGAACAGAAGCGAAAGCGAAAATTTATAAGGCGTAGTATGTTAGTTATTCCTTACCGCATGTTTCTTCGCAACGCATTGTTATTGCTTTCCATGAATATCTAAGTTTAGCCTTATCTCTCTCAATCCATTTACTACTGTTAAGTTTCCTTTCTACTGTTCAAACCAACTTATCACCACATCTATGCGTTTATTTCTGTTCAATTCTAAACATCTCTTTGGATAAATCACAGTCCCTGTGGAGATCGATAATTTACTTATTACTTACTTCAAACCGCGTATACTCGCGCAAGTGTGTGACTATTGCACACGAGACAACTCAGTTTTCTGCAGTCAGGGACCTAGCCTCAGCTCTAAGGACTCCACGATGGGTGCTAGGGTCATAACCTTGACTCTAGAGACCAGGCCTTGGGTGCTAGAGACTCCACCTTGGGTGTCAGGAACTTTACATTAAGTGCTGGGGACTCCACCTCGAGTACCAGGACTCCACCTTTGGTGCTAGGAAGTTCACCTCGAGTACTAGGGACTCCATCTTAGGTGCTAGGAACTCTACCTTAGCTTTTGGGGCCTCCACCTAAAGTATCAGGAACTCTACTTTAGGTGCTAGGAACTCAACCTTAGGTGCTAGGGACTCCACCATGGGTGCTAGGGTCCTAACCTTAGCTCTAGATACCTGGTCTTGGGTGTTAGGGACTCCATCTTCGATGCCAAGAACTTTACCTTAGGTGTTGGGGACTCCACCTCGAGTACTAGAAACTCCACTTTAGGTGTTAGGAACTCCACCTTGAGTACTACGGACTCCATTTTAGGTGCTAGGAACTCCACCTTGAGTACTAGGGACTCCACCTTAGGTGCTAAGAACTCCACCTTAGGTGCTAGGAACTCTACCTTAGGTGTTGGGGACTCAACCTCAGGTGTTGGGGACTCCACTTCGAGTACCAGGAACTCTACCTTATGTTCTAGGAACTCCACCTTAGGTGCTAGGAACTCCACCTTAGCTATTAGGGACCTAGTTTGGCTCTAAGGACTCCACGATGGGTGCTAGGGTCCTAACCTTAGCTCTAGGGATCTGGCCTTGATGCTAGGAACTTTACCTCAGGTGTTAGTGATCGGGTTGTCGAAGCCCGCCAAAATAAAAACTGACTCTCTAGAACTAACTTGTAAAAAAAATGGAATCAGGTCGAATCTCTAGGGAGCTATGAATTAATTTCTCAATGTTTAAAAACAAATAAAAGGGGGGTTTTGGGTATTTGAATAAAATTCTAAGTAAAACAATAAAAATAAATCAAATAAACAATTTAACGAGACCTCCAATTCAAGGTTTTAATTTAATCCAATTGTAATCTTGATCATAGGCTAACACAATTAATTTAAATTTCTCGAATTCAAAGAATTAGT
>JBBMKA010027346.1:10975-25748 GCA_037833695.1 Sechiopsis laciniata
TCTTTCAAAACAACAAAAGTAAGAATAAGTTGTTTAATAATATTAAAAAGCAAATTGGGAAATAACTTTAGAAGTGGTAAAAGGAGTTGTTGTCAAAGGGAAGGAAGATGTGCTTTTAAAAGTAGCATTCTCTCTCAAAACAACAAAAGTAAGATTGAGTTGTTTAATAATATAAAAAAGCATATTGGGAATTTGTTTGTTGAATTTATGGATGATTTAGAATTGAATATTTAATAACTATTTCTAAAAAATCACATTTAAACGAATTATTGTAATTATTCAAAATAACTTTTCATTTCTAACTACTCATTTCTAGTCATTTATTTTTAACAACTCAAAACAACTTATCATTTCTAACTACTTATTTTTAGTCATTCATTTCTAACGACGAAAAATAACTTCTCATTTCTAATAATTTTTTAACTACCCAAAACAATTTCTTATTTTAAATTAACACCCAAAACAATTTCTTATTTTAAATTAACACCCAAACAAGCTATTATTTCTAATTCTTCTATAAAAAAACCATATCTAAATGAATTTTTGGCTGGAACTCCTCAATTTTTAACTCTTTATCCAAACACCTTTGAGAAGTGGAAAAAGAAGTTGTCAAAGGAATCTGAAGATTATTCCGAATTCAACAACATTATTATTAAAGTTTTTCAATTGTTATAGGTCTGCAACAGAATTCCATATTTGTTGGCTAAGTTTAATTCGAACAGGAACATAATTTTATGGCCCGGTTCCTCATCTTGGAGGAATGGGTTATTTATTATTATTATTTTTTATAAAATTTTTGTTTTTTCTTTCTAATATGAATGAAGTTATTTTATTATTATTATTTTTAAGTCTCAACTAACCAAAAAAAAGAAATTTTAATCAATGTAGAGACAAGATTTCATTGGAGCATTACCAATTATGTAGATCTCATATGTTTGTGGCTATGTAGAGGTTGGGCCACCATCTTTATCTTTTCTTTTTCCTAAAGTTGGAATAAGAGACCGAAAAGAAGGAAAAAAAATATCTGAAAATGATAAAGTTATGTGCTTGAAGGAGAAGAAATTCTCGATTTTTGATTACCAATTAAGATTGATATTTCTGAGAAATATTTAGGTCATTTCCGAGCCTGACCTAAATATTAATGTCAACATATGTGGCACAATGTAGGCCACAAATAATTTTTCTCTTTTTATTTTTTGAGTTTAAAATAAAGTAAAATGTACCTTATATATTGGTAGACATTTTTATTTAGGTCATGTCCGGACATGACCTAAATATTTCTTTGGTATCTATTTAAAAAAAAAAAAAAAGTTACGAAGCAATAACTTTTTATTTTTATTTTTTTTATTTAATGCGAGGAAATGGCATTATACCTTTATTGTATCATTAAATCTTGAAAAAGTTATTCTCTTAAATTCTTAATAATGAAAACAATGAATTTGAATTATTCTCGAGGCTTACCTCCATAAAAGTTTCTAAGAATATTTTTTCCCTTGAGTTTAAATATTTTTTCTAGTCATAAGCCATGGTTGGCTTTTTATTTATTTATTTTTATTTTTTTGTAAAGTTTTTTTGTTTTGATATTCCCTTGTGTATTGCATTGTCAATTTTTTGAAGTTTGTAAGAATATATTTTTGTTCTTGAGAATATATATATTTTTTGAATCATATGCCAAGTTTGCTGTCTTTCAAAAAAGTTGTTCTTTTTTTCGTGTTACTCTATTTATGTATTATACTTTTTTATTTAATTAAAAGAAAACCTCACATTCCTATTTTTAGAATAAGTAAAAGGCTTGTGGGACAATTATGCTTAAAAGTTTATTTAATTGGGAATATAGTTTTTCGAAACAATGCTAGAAAAAAATTATAAAAAGAAAGCGGAAGCTTTTTTCTAATTTGTTAATTCATATATTTTGTATTACATAATATCATTTATTGTTTTTAAAGTTCAATTAAATTGGGTTCCCCTTTTTGCCATTCACTTGGCTCTTGAAAAGAACGAAATAGTGATACAAGAAGTAGAAAAAAGACAAAAATTGTTAGTTATAAGAAACATGATATTTAATGGTAGAGGCCCCAACCAATAAGAATATTATGTTGGAATATTTAAAGGATAGAGTTATTGGAATTTAGTAACCTATTTGACATTATTAAATCTCTAAATCCTCAATTGGCTACAATTTTAAAGCTTAATTTAACATTTATGTCTGTTGTATTTTAGTTGATATCCTGGAAGCGCAACTAATTGATAAAAGACATTTAAATATAACGACGGATGAACGTGTCTCTTATTCTTTTAGTAGCCCTTTAATCTATAAGATTTTCTCCTTTAGTTGGTTCTGGTCTGAGTTGTGGATCGGGATCAAAGTTTTATTTGAGATTTGTTTCTTTTTTTTAGTTCTCTTTTATAGGAGAATTGCTGTAAGGTTTGGTTTATTTTTTAATGAAGAACTTTGAATTAAAAAAAAAAAAAATGACGGATGAACGATCTCTTTGAAAGAGACTTCGTTTTTCTACAGTTTTTGGATATTTTTTAATTCTTTGGTGAGTTTTTGTACGGGACTTCATTTGGTAGAGTTAGCCTATAAAACTTTTTTAACGTTAACCAATATAGTGTTAATTCATTGTTACGAGTTGTTTTTACGTTGAGATCTATCACTCATTCATGTAAAATATCAATTTGAGTAATGTCTCATATTCTTTTAGGAGCCCTTTAATCAACAATTTTTTTTCGTTCTGTTTTAGTTAGTTTCATTTCGAGCTTTGGATCGAAATCAAAGTTTTAATTGAAATTTCTTGTTCCTCAACACGAGAGATATAAATCTGAGAAGGAAAGATATAATTGAAAGGTGTTTGCAAATTAATGTCACAAATCTGAAGCTGAAAAGAACATAGCTTTAAAACAGAAGCCTTCGACCAATTACACCACTTCTTAAACAAAAAAAAAAGGTTAGATAAATGTTTGATTATTATGTTATTTTTGTTTTCATCTTTCTTAAAAATAAACGTGTTTGATAATTAGCTTGTTTTTTATTTTTTTAAAAGGTAATTAACTTATAAATTAACAATTGATTTAAATGACCGAAAGAATTTGTGGCATGTAGATTTCAATATTTGGTGATAATTCAATTCAACACCACGATTATAAATTCAATTCTAAAAATTAGTATTTGACTAAGTGGTTGCCTCCTCGAAATTGAACCAAAAAAAATATTGATTCAAATGAAATAGAAGTTTAATAAATGAACAAAAATATCATAAATTTAATTTTAATACTTATACTTTAAATTCGGTTGTCCTTTTAAATCCAATCATTTTTCTTCCTTTAAAACATGATTATTTTATTTTATTTTTTTCTAAAAATACTTCCTTACAGACTTATGTATACAAAGATTTTATTTATGTACAAATGCGACACCATTTGTGTTATATAAATTATTATTACTTACTAATTTTTATTTATAAAAAAATTATGTGATGCCATGCATAAATAGAGATCAATGTTTGGAGTGTAGATATGGAATGGGGAGATACTGAAAGTTAATATTTGAGGTGTAGACATAACTGATGATGTATTGTAAGTCAATGTTTGGGGTGCACGTATGATAACGAATGTATGATAATCAGTATTTAAAGGTGCATGTATGATATAAATTGGAGCATAAAATCTATTGCAGATTTTTATGAATGACATGAAGTTAATATAATTGTATAATTGAAATTTGATTCAACTATTTTTTTTTTTTTTTTTTAAGAATTGACTCTAGAAGACTTAGTGTGTACATATTTCTATATTAAAAGAAGAAAAGTTAATATACTAATTTTTTAAGAGAAAATTGAGCATTTAAAAGTTCGGGGATTAAAATAGAACAAACTCCAATTCATAAACAAAAATGATAGTTTTACCTCTTGATCATAAATTAGTTTTTAAAATATTCTTATGAGACCATTTGAGGTCAATTTAAAATCTTCATCTAGTTTTTTTTTTTTTTTTTTTTTTTTTACTTTTGAATATCACAAACATAAATATTTTTAATTTTATCGAAATTAGTTCAATACAAGAGATGGAAAATATAAACATGGTTCTAAAATTTATAGAGATTAAAGAAAATAACAAGTTTTTTTTTTTTGTTAAAATAAAAAACAATAAGAAACTTATCACAAATACTAATGTTAATTTTCTAAGTACATGAACGGACAAAATATTAATAAAATTTATAGTTTATTTATTTCTCTTTTTTTTTTTTTTTGTAATTTATTAATGATGAATATATGTAAATTTTGAAAAATATTGAACAAATAACATATGAGTTTAGTTTTTTTTTTTGAAAGGATCATATGAGTAGGATAGAACATAAAGTTAATGTTCGTGAGTTGTTTGACTTCAAGTCTCAATTAAGGCAATTTAAAAACTTTTTATAAATAAAATAATAAATTAAAAGTTAAATAAAAAACAATTAAAACTTATATGCAGGTCTATAAAAAAAAAAAACTTATATGCAACTCTAAAAAGGCAAATACATAAATTTAACGACTATAGATATAAATATTTTATAAACTTACAAAAAAAAATTCGAATTAAAAAAAAAAAAAGTAATCCATACTTCTAAAGAAAAATCTAATGCAAAATCAATTTGATTCCACCACATATATATTAGGTTGGACACATTTATAATTTTCAAATGCACTAAAAATATATTTTTTTTAATGAGAAAATTACAAATAAACTGATATAAATACAAAAAGTTATTTAATTTGCCTTCCATATGGGTGGGCCCAGAGATGGACCTACTAATGTTTTCTTTGATAGTTCAAAGCTACAACCAATTACACCCTTCCACGTGGCTATTAGAGATAACTTAAAATATGTTCAATCCCATCATACAAATGAGTGATACTTATTTAGACCGTCTAAATATTTTGGAAATATTTATCCATCTTTAGAATTATGTGTTTTTATTTTTTTTTTATATTTTTTTTTTCTCTTTAACATTTTCCTCTTCATTAATTAAAGTCAATATTTTTTAAAAAAAGTAAAAGCATGTGGTTGTAAGCCCACCCAAACATTGTTCCATATAAATGACATAGAAAAGATATTTTCCTAAAATAATAATAATAATAATAATTAGGTCATGTATGATTTACTATTATTATTTTTTAATTAGTATATGTGATCTTAACATTTATGAAAAATGAAAAATGAAAAATGAAAGGGATGGACACGTCTTTTGGATGTGGAAAAGGTCAAATTAAATAGGTCAATGGAAAGACAAAAAAGGGTTCAAATTAAATAAATTTGTCGAAAACTATTTTGACAAATCTAATAATAGTTTACCCTTTGTTACAAATATATCCCACTATCACATTTCAGCCGACGTTCAAAACACGAAATGATATCCTCACGTTTGTTTCAATTTCTAATTCGCCCTTCAATTTTACTATCAAACTAGGCATAAAGTTGACTTTGGACTTTAATTAACACAATTTTTTAATCAACCTAAATAATTTCATAATATCAATGATTATAATTGTGACCCCCATTAATTTAGACTAAATTAGTTTTAGTTTCATGTTTTTCAAATTCTTTATTGGGAGTATTATTGCATGATATGAAAAATAACTCTATCTCAAACTACCCTCATACTAATGAAAATGCCTTTTCCTTAGTTTGGTAAAGCTATCATGAACTTTTGTTTCGGAGTTTCAAATGTCTTTGTCCTACACTGAAGCGTTTTACTGATATGATTATGTTTGAGGTATGACTTTGATACCAATTAATAAAGATGATAATCATCGACAGTCTGATAAAGCTATCACAAATTTTTGTCTAGGAGTTCCAAACGTCTTTGTCCTATAACATAGCCTTCTATCGACATGGTTATGCTTGGGGCATGACTCTAACACCAATTTATAAGGATGACATTGTTCACTTTAAGCATACACTCTCATGACTTTATTTTGATTTACTTAAAATGTTTCATGTCAATAGAAATGGTTGTCAACATTTATATACTCACGATCTTTTTCTCATTTGCATCCCCATAACGATTAAGATGGATATGTCGTATCTGAAAACTAGTAATATGCCCTGTCAATCTTCTTGGGCCCAAATAACTCAATTTTTTCTCATGAACTATTTGTGTGAATGGATTAGTTCGATTTAAAACTTGAGATAATAGGTGCAATAAAAAAAAGATTCAAATCTTATTGTTAATGGAGTTGAAGTTGCCAAATTGTGTGGAGTCAGTACCAATTTATATCTAATTACTCCACATAGTTCCTTAAACCATATTTTCTAAATAAACTAGAGCAAATATGAATTGATTTTGTTAGAGAACTGCATGAACATGGAGTTAAATTCAATCCATTCACCCATCATTATTATTTTTATTTCAATTCACAAGTATTATACATTGCACTTAAAAAGATGAAAGTAATTTGAATTATTGGTGTGCCGCAATTGAAACAATGGGAAGACAAAAAAGTAAAAAAAAAAAAAAAAAGAATAGATTTTAGAAAAGAAGAAGAGCAGCCGACACGTAAGTTTGAAAAAGTCGAAGGTGGGATTTGAAACGACACGTCGTTTAAGTCAAAGGACGTGTGAAAAGGAGGTGAATGGGCGAATTGGAAAGGGTCAAAGAAAGGAATATCTAAGAATAAGATTTGAAGGCGGCCACCGTCGAAAACCGAACATTTGGATTTCCCGTTCCGTTCGTTGTTCCCACGAAATTAAATTGACAAATTCAATAATAAAATAAATCAAATCATTGTTGCAGTTTGCAAATTATAAACTTCCCAAAAACGTGGCTACGAACTCTCTCTCTTTTTTTAATTTTTTAATTTAATTTAATTTTTATTTTTTATAATTCAAACTGTGAAAAGTTTCGGACATATTACTAAGTTATAAAATATATTATTAGTTCTTAAAAAATATATATATTAGAATTTCTTTTTAAAATTATTAGAATTTGTGATTTTTTTTTTAGAATACTTAGAATTTATGATTTTAAGTGTATAAATTAAATGTATACGAATAATACTTCTCAAAAAAAAGGAAAAAAATAAACGTAAAATAACATCTCTTGTTTTTTTTAATCTATAACAACGAGAGTAGGTAAATACAAATACATAACATTTCAGTTAAAGAATGTACACTACGTTTAATTGAATTGCTAATTTTGTTGATATAAATTCTCTTAATTTAATTTAACTATTTTAGTTTTTTTTTTTTTTTTTTTGGATTTGTATTTTAAACTAATCTTATAACTAGGTTCAAAATTGAAGGTTTGTTATAAAATATATTTTTATTAGTAAATAATATTTTGAATGGAAGATTCCAATCCATGAAATTTTACCATTCTATTATAAACATTATTTCAATTCAATTGAACTATATATATATATGTTATAACGTACACACTATTTTGGGTTGATTTCTATAAGTGTTTTGGTGCAAATATTGCAAGGAAGATTTAGTTTGATTTGTGTAAATCAAATAATTTTGGTATCCTTGTCTACTAATGTTGTAACTCTATTCTTCCCCTCTTTCAAACTCCATTTTTTTTGGATTTTTCTTAGTTAAATCCTTTTTTTGAAATTTTTTATATTGGTTATTTGTTTATATATCTTATATTTACATTACGGATCTCTAATAATATTATTCAATAAATGCGCAAAAACTATTTATAAGCACATTAGTTGGTTATTTACCAAACTACTAGCATTTTTTTTTATTACATCACAAAAAAGTTTTTATTTATTTAATTTTTTTTTGAAATTATAAACTTATCATTAATAATAATAGTAAAAAAAAGCATACAAAACCACTCCCAATAGAGTGGGAGTAAAACACAAGGGAAAAAAAATACCAATAGCTAATTTAATTCAAACCCTAAACCCTAAACCCACAATTCGAACAGAGATCGACAACACATAAACAAGCTGAAAATGAACAAAACTTTAGAAGGATCAACATAACCTAGGAGTTGATCTTTTTATAAATGAGATTGGTAGAACCCAACATAAGAAATTGACTTAAAAATTTCAACTGTATAATGGTTGAGTTTTGATGAACTTTGGGATAACCACCAGAAAACAAGAAGAGAGCTCCAAGGTTGTAAAGGAATGAAGACACCTTCGAAGGTAATAGTTGTACGACCCAATAATAGAGAAACGTTTATCAAAAAGCTTTTCTTCAATAAACACAATAATAGAACAAAAACCAAGTAGACAGGCTAGTAAACACTTGTCACCAAAACCTTATTAAAATTAAATAAAACCATAACGGGACTAGAAAGTGTATCCACTTCCTTACGAGAATGGAGTACCCAAAGTTGATCCATTCCTTGAACTCTTCAAACTAAGTGACTTATTGTGA
Source organism: Sechiopsis laciniata (assembly GCA_037833695.1). Taxonomy (NCBI): domain Eukaryota; kingdom Viridiplantae; phylum Streptophyta; class Magnoliopsida; order Cucurbitales; family Cucurbitaceae; genus Sechiopsis; species Sechiopsis laciniata. Next base: position 19,352 of record JBBMKA010027346.1, read on the forward strand.
TTGACGTCTCTTTTAGGTTATGCCAAAATAGAACAAGAGTCCCACGCACTTTCAACCAAACAATCACTAGTACATTTCAATTTCTTCGCAAATGACCTTCTCTTTTACCCTTTGAATTAACCCTTCTTTCTGCGGCAATTTTGAAAATTTTGAAACCTTGGCTTATCACCTACGGTCACTGTTTCAAAATTTCATTCAATTTTTTTTTATTTTCATCCCTAACTTGTTCTCTTACTGGAAATAAAATCACACCACTGTGGCCTATTCTAATTTAATATCTGCGAGAAGAAGATTCGAACTTATAATGATCTAAATTATACAAGAGGTCGTTAAAACTTAATTCTTATGGAACCTTTAAAATAACTCATATATGCTTTTTGTGTAATTTAATAAATAGTAAGTACTAAAAAATGTTATAACAGTTAAAATATTTTGACATATATATGATAATCAAGTATACATAAAACATGTCTAATAAGCAAATAATGGGTTAGTTAATTAAATAGAAATTTAAAGAAGTTTTGAGTTGATATTTGCAAGGTTTGCAAGGTTTATTCCATTAGCTATACATAACTAAATTTTGTATCGGACGTCGAAATTGGCGAATTTCATGATAGGATTTCACTTTATTTTTGTTGAAATTTTTGAGTAAATTTAGCACAAATTAAACCGAAAGTGAAATAGTAAAAAATTTAAGCTTTAGGCTTAATTTAAGAAAATTAAAGGGTTGTTTCACAAAAAAAAAAAAGAAGAAAATTATAGGTTTAATTAAGTGAAATAATATACGCTTGATTTATTTTCCCATTTATTCTCCTAGATTCTACAGACCCATGTTTTCTATTTTGAGTTTTATTGTTTTTTTTAAATACAAGTGGCAACATAATTATGGGGATTTTTTTTAATGCATAATTAATTATTATTATTTTTTATGAATAACATCTTTTTAGAAAAAATTCATACATAACAAAAAATTGAGACGGATTTAATAAGAAACGAAAAAATCGATGCTCCAATGACTTCTATCATTTTAATAGATAGTTTTCAATCAATTCATATATAGTCCTTAATTAATGCCACAAATAGTCTTTAACCAATGTCACAAACTTTCAATCGATATTGTATTCAATAGTATGATATGGGCAAAATTGAAAATGCAAAAATGTCCAAAATTATGGTATCGATGGAATATTTCTAAGAAAATACTATAATTAAAATTAACAACAAAAAAATTATCACCCAAAATAAATTTCCTACAATTATAATATATTGATCTATAAAAACAATTATTTCAAATTAAGAAAGTAAGAAGTATATTTCTTTAAAAAAATAATAATATTAAGAAGTAGATTTAAATAGTTGGAGTAACATTTTTTTTCTTTTAATAATTTAAGAACTTGGAGTTTTGCTCCTCTAAATACAATGTTAATAACAATAAAATTTACTACAAACAATTCAGTAGCGCATTGATTTCATTAATTGGTGGTAATCTAGTTCAACATCATAGTCACAGAGTTGATCTCAAAATTAATTTTTTTTTTAAAAAAAACCATTAAAACTTGCTGAAAGAAACAAAAGAAAGTTTGAGAAAATGAATTAAAAATCATGTGGTGATCACTTATATCTTCTCGTCGTTGAAAATACCCTCTTCTAAATAATTAAAAAACCAAGAATTTCAACACTAAAAAATTGTGAGAGATTTAATTATAAAAAAAGATGGCATAAAGCATAGTTAAGCTTTGGCATATACTAAAAATTGAAAATGGGCCTCTTTTTCAGTGCATTCACTCCAAATATAAAAAACAAATAGCATAATTATAACCAAAATAAAGGCATTCCCTCAACCCCCAAACTCTCCGCAAAAGAAAAGTTCCAAATTCCAAATTCCAAATTCCAAATTCCATGTGAACCCCACAATTTGGAGTTGACATCATTATATAACTTTTCTTTATAAAAATTATCGGCTTCTCAAACAAAATATCCATTTCTTACATTTTTTATCTAACAAACATATTATTCCATATATTTCAACTGATTGGAATGTTACCTTAAAATTTAAGTTTTACAGTTATTTTGATATTTATTTTTAACGTTTTTTTAATTTGTAAGAGAAAAAACAGAAAATAATAATGATAAAACATTGTTGGTTTCCAAAAATTCCTCATGAGTTCAAGGGTTCTTTTTGTGCCAAGAAAAACAATAATTTATTAAATCATAAGTTTAAATTTCTAGTCTCCCAATTACAGTTAAACAAAAAAAACTCACCAATAAAGCCTCCATTTATTTGTTTTTATTTTCATTTATTTATTTACGAAGTTATAATTTATATATATATATATATATAAAGTTTTTCTTCACCATCATGGAAAATTTTATAGGTGGTGGCAAGTCCTACTCTTTCTCTTAAAAAAGAAACCCATCTTTCTTCATCTTAACTTTCTTTTTTCTTTTTTAATATCAAATCTAATTAACTAGTAATTACCTAAAACAAAAGGCAAAAAACAATTATGAAACATAGATAAGTTTTCTTGGTATGAATAATAAAAAATAAAAAAAACATAAAATCGAATTAGTTATAAAAAAAAAGAGTTTGAAAATTCCACCAATCAGTAATGGGAGTTGTTTTAGTAAAATTAGCATGGTTGAATAACTGCCCATACTATTCAATGATTAAAATTATAGTGAAATTGCAATAAAATTGCATAAATTTCAAGTATAGTTCCGTTTAGAGCCTACATTACAAAATGTTAAATTAAGAATTATATTTACACTTCAAAATTTCAAGCTTAGTTTTCAGCCCTAAGTTTTATAATATTATATTTTTTTAATTTTGAGTTTATTTACCATTTAGTGTCTAGACTTTAACATTTTACACTTTTATCCTTAATTTGCTAATGTTCATTTTTAATGAGTTGTAAAAAAGTTCCCATATACTATTTAGTGTCTAGCTTATTTAATTTAAATAAATAAACTCTATTTTAACCTGATGAAAAAAAGTGAGAGTTAACTAATTTAGTTATAATTGATTAACGAAAATTACACTAAACAATATACTATACATTAATGACCAAAAATGAACATTAATAAAAATTATGAAGTAAACTAATAAAAATGACCGAACAACAATAATATAATTTAACTGACTTAGTATACAATGCAAAAAGATATTCAGTTGAATTAAAAAAAAAAAAAAAAATTGATCTGCACTCTACACCTTCAAAAAAGTGGTTACACCTTTTAGCTTCAATTTGAATTTAATGAGTAAAAACAAGTTTGGTGATAGTTTTGGTTTTGTTTAGGTTTTTTTTAAAAACGAGTTGATATTTAAAAATGTCTTCATTGTTCTACGGTTTTAGAAATTACTTTTTTTCTTTTAGTCGTTTTTTATCTTTTTTTATACAATAATAGTAGGGGAAGAGGAATTCAGAATTCTATTTTCGTTGACAAGTCGTTTTCTATCTTAATTGTGTCTCAAAATTAAAATAGTTATAAAGTACTGTTTTTATTTGTGGTTGTTCTCCATTTTGTAGGAATGGTTCTCCATTATTACTATTCTTATTCTTAATGAATGTATCTTAATTAAATTAAATACATGATGCAACGATCCTTTTGAGATTCCCTAACACGTCGGCAAATCTTCTCAATCCACTTTAGAATTAAAAAAATATGTAGATTTTTTAATTTATAAAGACCCCTTCTTTTCCATTGCCATTGCCTCTATTAATTTAATTTATTATATATTTATATTTATTTTTTAGTTTTTATTTTTTTATGGCTGGTATTGATACACAAATCATTCTCTCTTCCTAACTTTTTCCCCCTCCCTCTAAGATTTGAACAATCTCATCAACTTCTCTTTTAGGCACATTGCCAACAATTTGTTGCCACATCTTGTATCAATTTTGCTCTTTTTTAGAAATAGCAACAATGTTCAAATTCCTTTGACTTAGAAAAAGATTTTGATAACATTTTTGCACATGACTATTTGACAAAGTTAGGCAAAATTACCCCTTGGGGTCCTACATAAATCATTATTTTGCCCCAAAAACACATACCAAATAGTCTTAAAGTTAGAGAGAGATATTGAGATTTTTCAAGAGTTCGAAGTTTGACCAGAATGAGACATTTTTTTAATAGGTCCAGAAAGACAGAAATAAGACCTAAATTATAGGATTGTTCAAGGATATTTGAAATGATGTTGTAATGAATGTAATTTATGAATCAACAAAATCACAGACAATGTCACCAAAGTAATGTATATTTTTTCCCCCAACAATTTTCTTTGATATACATAATTGCCTGAGCCTGCTTGCCACACCTCGACTATTATCACTTGAACATTTGAGTTTCAAAAAAATTTGTAAGAAATTAATTTTTAAGTTGATGATTATATATATATATATTATCTTTTTCCAAACAACGTCACAGAATTTGGATAGGTATTATTAGATCTATTTTTGCATATAGTCATTTTGTAAGTCCTAAAAAATTGTACATTGTTTCTTTTTTCAAACCACTGCATAATTCTTTTATGTGTTTTTTTTTTTTAAATCATGACTTTCTATCTTAGAATAAAGTCGTATATCTCTTATTTGAAACAACATAAAGTTGTTAATCCTTTTAAATTTGTTAAGTCATACATTTTTGAGGTTAGAAGTTCAATTTCTACATTTTAGTAAATCTAAAAGACGACAAGAAAAAAAACAAATCATTAATAAATTAAGTATTGTATATATAGACAACAAAAATTGAACATTTTACTCTCTTTTTTTTCGTGGAATATACTTTCTTTAAACAATTTGAGATATACTTCAAAACTATTTATTTGATCGTTTTCAAAAAAAAAAAAAAAAAAAAAAACTATTTAGTTGGTATAAAGATAGACAATACTTCTTTAAAGAAGGTTGAAACATTACCCTAAAGTTCAAAATTGAGTCAACAGAGGAAAACTTAAGCTATTTTCAAACAACAAAAGAAGATTCACCATTTTTCATCATTCATTCTTTCCTCTTTCAACTTGTAAAAGAAAATGAGCTAACTTTTTTTCAAAAACATTTGAATTTCATTAAAAAGAATAAAGAAGAAAAAAAAGGAGAGATTTGTGGAAGTAAATTATTGGGCTTGTTCATGATGGGCTTTGATTTTTAACTGAAATTTGAGAATTATTCTAATTTAGTGTTTGATTTTTGAAATGATTTCTATCATTACTTGCCTAATTGATAAATACGTGACGTTTTTTGTTTTTTTGTTTTTTTTGTTGTTGAAATTTATAAATACATGATGTTGCATATGTATTTTTAAAGTACGTATACAGATACGTATTAAGAATCACACATGTTAACTAAAATGGAATTTAATGATAAATTAATGATCTTTTTATTTATGTAGGATTAGGCACTTGAAAAAAATATTTGAAAGCTTAGTTCGGTAGCGATGAAGTCAAAGATTAAAGAACATTTTACTGGTTACATAAATCAATGAATATTTATTCTCAAAAAAAAAAAAAAAAAAAAAAATCAATGAATATTTATATTTATGATTATGTAAACGTAAGAATAGCCCAGTAATAAGAGAATATATTTAAGTTAAATGTTAGAGATTTAAATTTTCTCACTTATGGTGAAAAAGTTACTAGGCACCAACCATTATAACAAGGATTCTCAAAAAATGAATGAATAAATAAATAGAGTAATAATTGATAGCAAATGGATGCAACAACATTTAAAAAAAAAAAAAAAACGATCTCACTGAATAAATGGGTAGATTTACACCTTCGATCTCTTCATTGCTACTTTTATTTTGAGGTTCGAATTCATAATCGTAGAGTTGAATTTGATTACAATCAATCAACGAAATTACCATGTTATCAACTCTTTTGATTAATCTATAAATCATATCAATTAAATTATATTCTTGTTGAATTTGTTTAACTTTGAACATTGTTTAAGACTTTATTCTATAATTTTAAATATTATTAGCTTCTTTTATATGCCTTTTTTTTACATTAAATTGTTTATTTTAGATACTATGCTTTATATTCTTATTTTATACATTTTCTTATGTCTATTTAAACAGTAGAGAAAAAACAAAACATGCATAGCAGAAATAAAAATGGCATTGATGTGATCTTCTTATATATATATATATATATATACACACACACTTAAAATGCTACGAATAATGGAAATATTTCATGATAAAAAAGAAATATTCCCTTCCTTTTTAGATGCATCATGGGTTGTTTAAGCCCAATTATCGTTTGGGCTTTCACGTCTCGTTTAGGCCCAATTGCTATTCCCTTCCTTTTTATGAACCAAAAAAATAAGGGCTTTTTACCGTTATAGACCAAATCAATAAACAATTTATACGCGTGTTCAAGAAAAAAAGAATTGGCAAAAGT
>JBBMKA010027357.1:0-25747 GCA_037833695.1 Sechiopsis laciniata
ATCATCAGCACTCCAACGGCCGTCAGGTATGTCGAAAGTTCTTTTGCTAAGGGTTTTGTTTACAGTACTTGCATCTATTATACATATGTTACATTTTATTGGCTGTGAGAGTACGAGTGTGGACTAGTTTTATGGTTATGTGCGGATCGCCAGTGTGCCGATCACACATTGAGGAGCAGGGACGTTTGGTACCACCAACTGAGCAGTTGGAGCTGAGTCAGCTGTAGATGAGACCACGTCCAGGGTCGACCAGACCCGCAGGCCACCTTTGGCCCCGGCTGTTGTTTTGTCGAGAAAGGGGGTAGAGACTACCTTGCCTTAGAGTGAGTCTCTTGGAGCAGAGTTTTCTTCGGCCATGAGAGAGTTTTTGGTCGGTTTGTTGGCTCATTAGAGAGCAAAGACTCAGGCGTAGTTGGCAGCATAGCGAGAGGAGTCTCGGGCACAGATAGCTTAGTTGGCACAGTGTTCCAGCCATGAGAGTCGTGATTAGAGAGATGTTCGTTGAGTATCGAGTAGAGATTCAAGTGTAGATCTTGAGCATGTTTGATGGACGAGATGCCAAAGTCCAGGTTGATGAGTCTAGAGTTCTTGTTCGAGTTACCGGTGTTACCGTCACCAGAGGTTATGACCTTGTTGGCCTATTTGTAGCAGGGCCTAGAGTTTTGTTTTAGTAGCACTTCATGTTGTGGTTGGAGAGAGTGCTCAGTTGGCACCAAGCTTAGGTGCAGGCCTAGGTTCAGGCCTGTTTCGCACTGTTGTGCAGGTGATTTTTATGACCTCCTTAGATGTTCAGCATGTTTCTCTAGATGTTACACCTAATGTGCTAGTTAGAAAACTTTATCTTGTAGCATAAGTGATCCGTGATGTTGGTTGCCAGATGGCCATGAGAGGAAAAGATGTGCGAGGAATGCCCGAGAGTATCATTTCCTAAGTTTACCCGAAAGGTGGGTAAGAGGTTAGAGATAGAGCGTGAAGAGTTGAACCCTTAGTGTTCATTGTTGGTTGTGATTCTGTTGGGAGTCAGTTGGTGGCATCTCTATGAGAGTCGACTAGACTTCGATCTTCTGCAGAGCTTAGTCTTTGTACTCACATGTGTACCTGTGAGTAGCTTGTTCTTGGTATGGGTTGTTATTGGAAACCACGTTAGAGTTGTTCGTTGAAGCGTGACCTTGGATGGTAAGAACCTTTGTTGTTGTTGGGTTAGAGATCAGATGAGTCCGAGCAAGTTGTGGTTGACTAGAAACCACGCAGTTGTCAACTGGTGTTGTTAAGGGTGTGGTAAAGATCTTTACCAGGAGTAAAGCTACGAGGTGGCTGATGCTTTGAGTAAAAGGACGACACATTCTGCAACGTGTTTGGTCTCTTGCCCTTGAATCTAGAAAGTTAGAGCTAGCCAGTGTAGTTGTGTTGCTGAAGAAGGTTTATTCTTGTTTAGTTAGTTGGCTGTTAGACCGTCTTTACAGCAGTGTATGTCTGGGGTCGTCGGAAGGACCCTAAGCTCGTGGAGATCCTTGCCAGAGCTCAGTCAGACCCAGACAATGAGTTTTCAATTGCTCGGTTGGAGCTTTGTTGCCAGTTGCCAAACCAGGGTTAGTTTTGCGGTAATCTTCAAGTTGGCCTAGAGGTGCAACTTAAGGTTGAGCTTGGTTGTATTCGAGGTGTTGCTCTAAATGATTGTGGTTTTCAAGTAGGGTTTGTCTTTTCAGCTCAGTGATTGTTTATCACTTTTTCTTGGACTCGACCATTGAGAGGTGATAGTGTTTTCTATCCTTGGTTTGTTCCTCTTGGTTAAGAGCCGCAATTCGATTGTGAGTAGGTAGAAAATTTTGTCCTTGAAAGAGTTGGAGTTTGTGACTGTTAAGCTCAAGTGTTGGTGTGAATGGTCAGTTCAAGAGCTTTTTTTGTCCTGAGATAAGTTGGTTGACCTTTTGAGGTTTTGGACGTCCTCTTGTTTCAGTCGAGGTTCGTTGTTGTGCAGGGCGTGTCGGTTCCAAGTCCTGACTTGTGAGGAAGCCTTGTTAGTTGTGTTGTGCTTGACCATAGTGGTTCGTTGTTTAAGAATTTTGTTTTAGCAGCTTGTTAGTGTTTGATCATGATGTTTCATGCTTGATGCTTATGGTTTTGCTGCGTTGTAGCACAGTTTGACGTAAGTCAGTTCGGCAGTTTCGGAGGGAACAAGTGGATGTGTAGTGTGTAGGGATGTTTCCCAAGTTGATTTGGGTTGTGTTTTGATGCAACATGATAAGGTGATGGTGTATGCTTCAAGTTAGCTAAAGCCATTTGAGAAAGTTTACCCGACTCAGGCTGTGGAGTTGGCGGCAGTTACTTTTGCACTGAGAATTTTGGAGACACCACCTGTGTGGTGTGAGGTTTTGGCTGTTTACGGATCGCCAGAGCCTTAAGTACTCCTTCACCCAGGAGAAGTTAAAGAAGTTAAACATGAGACAAAGGAGGTGGTTTGAGTTAGTTAAGGACTACGACTGTGAGATATTGTACCACCCAAGAAGGCCGACGTTGTGGCTGATACGCTGAGTAGAAAGACATCGTACTCCAGAGCTTTGTTGAGTTCTCAGGTTCATTGTGGAAAGAGTTCGAGCGAGCTGGTATTGCAGTGTTGTTAGGAGAGGTTACTGCCAGGGTAGCGCAGTTGACAGTTCAGCCGTCGTTTAAGCAGAGAATCATTGATGGCCAGCTGAATGATCCCAAGATAAAAAGGTTGGTTTGAGAGAGAGCTCAGGAGGATGGAGATTTTGTTTTGTTCTAGCACCAGAAGAAGGTTTGAGGTTTAGAGGTCAGGTGTGTGTCCCAGCTGACGCCGAACTGCGAGCCTAGTTACTTGCAGAGGCACTTAGTTCTCCGTTTACTTGGCACCTAGGAGGTACCAAGATGGATCAAGTTCTCAAGCAGACGTTCTGGTAGATGGTTATGAAAAGAGCTTTGTTGAGTACTTTAGCCTGTGTCTCACTTGTCAGCAAGTGAAAGCTCCCAGTTAGAAACCAGCAGGTTTGTTGCAGCTGCTGAGTGCGCCACAGTGGAAGTAGGAAGAGTTTTTGTTGGATCTTATTTCTGGGTTGTCGAGGACGCCGAGAGGGTTTACTTAGATCTGGGTTGTTGTGGATAGGTTGACTAAGAGCGCATACTTTATCTCTGGTAGAGTTAACTATACTGTGGAGCAGTGGGCACAGTTGTTTTTGGATCAGATCGTTGGGTACCATGGGGTGCCGGTGAGGATTGTTTCAGACCGTGACTCTCGGTTCACTTCCTACTTCTAGAGAGCGCTCTAGGAGGGTTTGGGGACCTAGTGCAGCTACAGTACTGCTTTTCACCCTCAAACAGATGGTCAGTCAGAGAGGGTGAACCAGATTCTCGAGGATATGTTATGAGCCTGTGTTTTGGACTTTCCAGGCAGTTGGGATCAGTACTTGTATCTGATGGAGTTTGCCTATAATAACATTTATTAGTCAACTATTCGGATGGCTTCGTTGAGGCTTTGTATGGAAAGCGTTGCAGGTGTCTAGTGTTCTGGGAAGAGGTTGGTGACAGAAAAGTTATGGGGCCCTGAGCTGTTACAGATGACTAGCGGCATAGTACAGGAGATCAGGGCTCCTATGTTGACAGCGCAGAGTAGGCAGAAGGGTTATGCCGATGTTCAGCATAGAGTTTGGAGTTGAGGTTGGCCAGTAAGTATTCCTGAAAGAAGCGCCGTTGCATGGAGTTTTAAGGTGTGGTAAGCGAAAAAGTTGAGTCTCTGGGTTTGCGGACCCTTTGAGATCTTAGAGCGGATCGGATGCGTAGCTTATCGTTTGGCCTTGCCCCGTCATTGGCAGTAGTGCATAACGTTGTCCTCGTGTCGATGTTTCATCAGGTTGTGGCAGATCCTTCTCAAGTTATGGACTTTGAGCCGTTAGAGCTGTTAAAGGTTTTAAGCTTCGAGGAGAGGCCAATATAGACTTGGTTAAGTTTGGTGGAGGAATCAGAAGACAGAGGAAGCTACCTAGGAGTTAGAGGTCGTGAGGACTTTTGCCTAGAGTTATTTTGGTCTTAGGACTTTCGGGGACGAAAGTCATAAAAGGAGGGAGTATTGTAACGGCCCAGTTTTCCATTTCAGTTCCCTAGGTATGTTAGTTTGTTGATTCGGTTGTTCGGTTGGGCCGTTAGGGAAGTTTGAGCCTCTAGGCGCATTTTGGTAATTTTGCCTTTAGGGGTAGTCTCGTAATTATCTAGGGTTTCGAAACCTTTCTATTTTTGCTCAGTTTTGATTTTCCTTCGGTTTTAGGTTACCGGAGCTAGTGTTGCTGTTTGAGGAGTTTGGAGACTCTTTTGGTTAAAAAGGGAAAAAGAAAGAAAAATGTGACTTCGCCAGGACTCGAAGCCATAACCGCTTGAGGACACGTGTCACAATCCCGTGGAGCCCTTCTCTTTTTGCCGACACTATAAATACTTAGCCGCATCTCCAAATTTACGTTTCTTCTTCCTCATTCTTTCTTCTCCTAAGTGTCGAGAACACCACTCCCTTTCTCCTTCGCCGATCAACCCACTCCAGCACCCAAGTCTCTTCGCCGAAACCCTTTCCCTAGCCGAGAGCAGCCCTTGTCACCTAGCCACAGCCGCACAAACAGCTACACATGTTTTACCCAAGCGCCATTGCGATTGCAGCCTAGCGATCGCAAGTCTTTCTTCCACGCAAAAACCCCGATCGCCATCACAAACTAGCAGCCGCAAGATCGCAAGCCTAGGCGATCCCTTCCGTGTCGCAGCCGCTCGCCTTCCTGGTTCGCCGCACATCCAAGCCGCGAATGTCTCGTCCCCGCTGCATCGATCCACATGCGAATGTAAGCCCTAGCACCTTCGTCCGCAAGCTCTGGCTGTGCCGCTCACCCCCGCGAGCAGGCCGTCTGCCAAGCAACCTTGCCACGCTCGTTCCTCGCTGCCGCAAGTGCTATAGTTTTACCTCGCCCTTCACCGAGCTTCGCACCAGCCGCTTACTCCCACGACCCGCAGTAGGTCCCCACGCTCATTGCTCACAGCTGCATGCGTCGCAGCCCCGTCGTCGAGAGCCTTGCTATCAAGGCTTGTCCTTGTCAAGAGCCTTGCTGTCGAGCCTTGTGTTAGGCTTTGGGTAACTTTCCCGAGCCTGTTGTTCTTGTAGCTTAGCCACTTAGTTAGCTGTAATATTAATTGTGCTTATTACTTATATTTGTTAGGTTCGTACTGGTTCTGCAGCTCAAGGAGCACTGTTTATCTATTGTATTTTCTGCTTGTTTTCCAGGTAAGGATTTCTTACCGGGGTTGTGTAGACCCTGCGAAATATTCATTGATTGTGTTCTTGTGCATGTTTACTGTTACGAGCATGTTAGTGGATAGGATTGTATGTTATTCTGTTCTACTGGCATGTATTGATCTTGTTTCCACATGTTAGTGCCATGCTAGGTTTGTTCTTCCAGCATGCCTTGATTTTCCTGTTTAAGCTTGTAGTACCATGCTAGGGTTATATGTTGTTGAGTATGTTTGTAGTTAGGAAACAGGGAATGAACGATCTTAGATAGAACTTGTTAGGATGTCATCATCTAGAGGCTGAGAGTGGACCCACGTACGTGTCCCCACCGGTCGGTCTGTGAGGACAGATTCCTTACCTCTGGCAGTCGGGTGTGGAGTAGCTACCACACCGACATAAGCCTAGTCTGTAGCTTACTAGAGCGGAACCCTGCCAACAGTGTAAGCCTGCCTTGGCCGGTTCTTAGCTTCAGGCGTCGGTGGTATTCAGGCTGTTAAAGTTGAGTGCCGAGGGCCTCCCACTACTGTAGATCAGTCACACCGCTTCTGAGTCTTTAGGCATGAGTACCTAGACTGGCATAGTTTGTCCCTAGGCCTCCACATTTATGCAGTTTGCAGCAGCATGCGATGTGCGCACACACGCGTTAGGAGCCGGGCAGAGATCTCCCTCGGGCTAATGTTCGTGAGTACACCATTTCCTTTTCGAGTTTAGAACCAAACTTTCGGTACTCTCCCGAATGTCCCCTGACCAGTTTGGAGAGCTGGTTAGGACCAGCTGTTGAGGTCACTTGGCCGAGGGTGTGAGACCTTCGAGGATATCTATTTGGGATCAACTTTTGAGTTGATCATTTAGCCGAGGGTAAGAGACCCTCGAGGATATCTGTTGGGATCAGTTATTGAGCTGATCATTAGGCCGGAAGTAAGAGACTTTCGATGACTCAAGAGTTTTTGACGACTCACCCTAGGGATTTTGTGTTGGTAACTATTTGCATGTATACTTGAACGCTAGATGAGATGTTGTTTCGTACTGTACCATGGTTGGGGATTCTTACTGAGTGCCTTTGTACTCACCCTTATTTTCTAAGGTTTTTCCACCAGGTAACTTGGGATAGCACTAGGGCGGCTAGAGGAGGAGCTGCATTGATCATGGGCGTCCGCTGTCAAAATTTATTTGTTGTCTTTAAATCAGCATGCAGATTAGTTTCATTTATAAAGGTTTTCATGTTTTTAAGCTGTTTGAATAACTCTGGCTAGAGGCTTAACTATGCTTTATTTGTGAACGGTTCTGTTTGAATAAATTGGCATTTGGTTAACTTACAGTTGTCTTTAAGTTTAATTTTGAACGTATTGACCCATGCATGTTGAGTAAGAACCAGTTTTATGACCATTTTAGAGTCGGGTTCTTACAGTTGGTATCAGAGCTCAGAGTCATAGATTCTGTAAACTGACCTACTGAGTTAGGTCGTTTGTCCCCATGATCATCAGCACTCCAACGGCCATCAGGTATGTCAAAAGTTTTTTTGTTAAGGGTTTTGTTTACAGTACTTGCGTCTAGTATACATTTGTTACCTGTTGTTGACAGTGAGAGTCCAAGTGTGGACTAGTTTTGCGTTTATGTGTGGATCGACAGTGTGTCGATCACTCACAGAGGAGCAGGGACGTCTGGTACTACCAACCGAGGAGTTGAAGCTGAGCCAGCTGTAGATGAGACCACGTCCAGGGTCAACTAGACCCGCAGGCCACCTTTGGCCTAGCTGTTATTTTGACGAGAGAGGGGGTAGATACTACTTTGCCTCAGAGTGAGACTCCTGGAGTAGAGTTTGCTTCGGCCATGAGAGAGTTGATGATCGGTTTGTTAGCTCAATAGAGAGCGGAGACTCAGACGCAGCTTGTAGCGCAGCGAAAGGAGTCTTAGGCACAGTTAGCTCAGTTGGCACAGTGTTGCAGCCATGAGAGTAGTAATTAGAGAGATGTTCGTTGAGCATCGAACAGAGATTCAGGAGTAGATCTTGAGCATGTTCGATGGATGAGATGCCAAAGGCCAGATTGATGAGTCTAGAGTTGTTGTTCGAGTTGCCGGTGTTACCGTCACCAGAGGTTGTGACCTTGTTGGCCTATTTGTAGCAGGGCCTAGAGTTTTATTTTAGCAGCACTTCATGTTGTGGCGGGAGAGTGCTTGTTTGGCACCAAGCTTGGGTGCAGGCTTAGGTTCAGGCCCAGTTCGCACTGTTGTGCAGGTGATTCTTATGACCACCTTGGATGTTCAGCATGTTTCTCCAGATGTTGCACCGAACGTGCCAGTTGGAACACTTGATCTTGTAGCACAAGTGATCTGTGATGTTGGTTGCCAGATGGCCATGAGAAGAAAAGATGTGCGAGGAATGACCGAGACTATCATTTCCTAAGTTTACCCGAGAGGTGGATAAGAGGTTAGAGATAGAGCGTGAAGAGTTGAACGCTTGGTGTTCAGTCATTGGTTGTGACACTATTAGGAGTTAGTTAGTGGCATCTTTATGAGAGTCGGCTAGACTTCGGTCTTCTGTAGAGCTTAGTCTTTGGACTCACATGTGTACCTGTGAGTAGCTTGTTCCCGGTGTGGGTTGTTATTGGAAACCACATTAGAGTTGTTTGTTTGGGGCGAGACTGTGCTTAGTTTTAAGAGGAGTTGGGCTTCCAGTTCAAGGATACTATCCTGAAAAGTGCCCTTAGTTTGAGATTGCTGATGTATTCTGCTCGTTGTTGGATTGCTTGTCGTTAGACAAGAGTTATTCGTTGAAACGTGACCTTGGATGGTAAAAACCTCTGTTGTTGTTGCACTAGAGGCCAGATGGGTCCCAGCAAGTTGTGGTTGACTAGAAACCACGCAGTTGTCAACTGGTGTTGTTAAGGGTGTGGTAGAGATCTTTACCAGGACTAAAGCTACGAGGTGGCTGATGCTTTGAGTAAGAGGACGACACATTCTGCAGTGTGTTTGGTTTCTTGCCCTTGTATCTAGAAAGTTGGAGCTAGCCATGTGGTTGTGTTGCTGAAGAAGGTTTATTCCTGTTTAGTCAGTTGGCTATTAGACCGTCTTTACAGCAGTGTGTGTCTGGGGGTCGTCGGAAGGACCCTAAGCTCGTGGAGATCCTTGCCAGAGCTCAGTCAGACCCAGACAATGAGTTTTCAATTGCTCGATTGAAGCTTTGTTGTCAGTTGCCAAGCCAGGGTTAGTTTCAGGGTAATCTTCGAGTTGGCCTGGAGGTACAACTTAAGGTTGAGCTTGGTTGTATTCAAGGTGTTGCTCTAAATGATTGAAGTTTTCAAGTAGGGTTTGTCTTTCAACTCAGTGATTGTTTATCACTTTTGCTTGGACGTGACCGTTGAGCGGTGATAGTGTTTTTTATCCTTGGTTTGTTCCTTTTGGTTAAGAGCCGCAATTTGATTGTGAGTAGATAGAAACTTTTATCCTTGAAAGAGTTAGAGTTTGTGACTGTTAAGCTCGAGTGTTGGTGTGAATGATTAGTTCAAGAGCTTTTGTTGTCCTGAGAAAAGTTGGTTGACCTTTTGAGGTTTTGTACGTCCTCTTGTTTCAGTCGAGGTTCACTGTTGTGCAAGGCGTGTTGGTTCTAAGTCTTGACTTGTGAGGAAGCGTTGCTAGTTGTGTTGTGCTTGACCTTAGTGGTTCGTTGTTTAAGAATTGTGTTTTAGCAGCTTGTTATTGTTTGATCAGAATGTTTCATGCTTGATGCTTATGGTTTTGTGGTAGGTTAAGCTTTAAAAGGAGGAAGTCCTTTAGGTTAAGGGTCTTGCTGCATTGCAGTACAGTTTGACATAAGCCACTTCAACAGTTTCGGAGGGAACGAGTGGTTGTGTAGTGTACAGGGATGTGCCCAAGTTGGTTTGGGTTGTTTTAATGCAACCTGGTAAGGTGATGGTGTATGCAAGCCATTTGAGAAAGTTTACCCAACTTTTGTTGTGGAGTTGGCGGTGGTTGCTTTTGCATTAAGAACCTTGGAGGCACCACCTGTGTGGTGTGAGGATTCAATTATTTACAGATCCCTAGAGCCTTAAGTACTCTTTCACTTAGAAGGAGTTAAACATGAGACAAAAGAGGTGGCTCGAGTTAGTTAAGAACTGCGATTGTGAGGTATTGTATCACTCGGGAAAGGCCAATGACGTCACCGACGCCCTGAGTAGAAAGACGTCACACTCCGCAACTTTGTTGAGTTCTAAGATTCATTTGTGGAAAGAGTTCGAGCGAGTTGGTATTGCAGTGTTGTTGGGAGAAGTTACTACTAGGGTAGCCTAGTTGACAGTTCAGCCGTCGTTTAAGCAGAGGATCATTGATGGCCAGCTGAGTGATCCCAAGATGAAAAGGTTGATTTGAGAGAGATCAGAAGGTTGAAGTCTTTGTTGTGTTTTAACACCAGACAGAGGTTTGAGGTTTAGAGGTCGATTGCCTATTTCAGCTGACGCTGGACTGTGATTCGAGTTACTTGCCGAGGTACATAGTTCTCCGTTTACTTTGCACCTAGGAGGTACCAAGATGGATCAGGTTCCCAAGCAGACGTTCTGGTCGATGGTTATGAAAAGAGTTTTATTGAGTTTGTTAGCCGGTGTCTCACTTGTCAGCAAGTGAAGGCTCCTGAATAGAAATCGGCAGGTTTGTTGCAGCCGCTAAGTGCGCCACAGTAGAAGTGAGAAGAGTTTTTGTTAGATTTTATTTCTGGGTTGCCGAGGACTTCGAGAGGTTTTACTCAGATCTAGGTTGTTGTGGACAAGCTGACTAAGACTGCACACTTTATCCCTGGTAGAGTTAACTATACCGTAGAGTAGTGGGCACAGCTATTTTTGGATCAGATCGTTCGGTACCATGGGGTGCCAGTGAGGATTATTTCGGACTGTGACTCTCGGTTCATTTTCTGCTTCTAGAGAGCACTCCATGAGGGTTTGGGGACCGAGTGCAGCTATAGTACTACTTTTCACCCTCAGACAGATGGACAAACAGAGAGGGTGAACCAGATTCTCGAGGATATGTTGCGAGCCTATGTTTTGGACTTCTCAGGTAGTTGGGATCAGTAATTATATCTGATGGATTTTTCCTATAATAATAGTTATCAATCGACGATTCAGATGGCTCCGTTGAGGCTTTGTATGGTAAGCGTTGCAGATGTCTAGTGTTCTGGGAAGAGGTTGGTGACAGACAAGTTATGGGACCCCGAGCTGTTACAGATGACTAGCGACGTAGTGCACGAGATCAGGGCTCGTATGTTGACGGCGTAGAGTAAGCAGAAGGGTTATGCCGATGTTCGGCATAGAGTTTGGAGTTGAGGTTGGCCAGCAAGTTTTCCCAAAAGAACACCGTTTCGTGAAGTTTTACGGTGTGGTAAGTAGGAAAGTTGAGTCCCCGGGTTTGCAAAACCCTTTTGAGATCCTTGAGCGGATCGTTCCAGTGGCTTACCGTTTGGCCTAGCCCCCATTTTTGGCAGTGGTGCGCATCGTCTTTCTCATTTCTATGTTAAGACAGTATGTGGCAAATCCTTCGCGTGTAGTTGACTTTGAGCCGTTAGAGCTAAACGAGGATCTGAGCTACGAGGAAAAGCCAGTGCAGATTTCAGTCTAAGATCGCAAGACTATGCGTAACCGGGAGTTTAACTTGGTTAAAGTTCAGTGGAGGAATCAGGAGGCCGAGGAAGCTACTTGAGAGTTAGAGGTTGATGAGGACTCTTTATCCAGAGTTGTTTTGGTCTTAAGGACATTCGAGGACGAAAGTCATAAAATGAGCGAGTATTATAACGGCTTAGTTTTCCATTTCGATTCCCCAGGTATGTTTGGTTGTTGTTTCGGTTGTTCGGTTGGGCTATTAAAGTAGTTTGAGCCTCCAAGGGCATTTTGGTAATTTTACCTTCAGGGGTAATTCCGTCATTACCCAGGGTTTCAAGGGTGCTTTCCTTTTTGCTGAGTTCAGGTTTTCTTCAGTTTCAGGTTCCGAAGCTAGTGTTGCTGTTTCAGGAGGTTTGGAGTCCTTGCTTGGTTATTAGTTGGTGAAAAGGTGTCTTCGCCAAGACTCAAAGCCGGAACCCTTGAGACCACGTGTCACATCCTCATTAAACCCTTCCCTTTTTGTAGACACCTTAAATACCTACCCGCATTCTCAACTTTCTCCAAAAAAAATGCATTTTCTTCCTCTCTTCTTCTCCCATCGCCCAAGTCCCTTCGCCGAGATCAAGTTCCCTGGCTAGCTTCGTCCTTCGCAGATCCGAGACTCTTCGCACTGCAAACGCAGCCTCTTGTGATCGCAAGGCCTCGCAGCCCTCGCCATCGCTGTTTTTTCGCTAAGCCGTGGCCCTTTAACCTTGCCACAGCCCTTCGCTCGCCTGTCGCAGCACGCACGTGTCGAATCCCCTTCGCGCACGCAAATACTTCGCCCGCTCTCTCACACAGCCAGCCGTGTCGCCTCGCCATCGCCGCACGTCCCGCTGCCGCGAAAAAACCTTGCTGCCACAGCTGTTCTCCGCTCACTCGCACAAATCAGCTGAGCCCGCCCATCAATGCTCATTACCATACAGCCCAGCGCCCGTGAGCACCTCGACTAGCCTCGCTGCCGCGTAGTCCAGCGCCCTGTCGCCTTCGCCGAGGCCGTGCTGCCGAGCCTTTTCTTCTCGATTTTGGGTAATTCCTTGTTCCGAGCCTTGTGAGTTGGTTGCCTAGTTAGTGAGCTGCTTAGATATTAATTATGTTTGCTTGTTATCATGATTTGCCTAGGTTGTTTATCCGTTGGTTCTGCAGCTCAAGGAGCACCGTTTATCTATTGTATTTTTTGCTTGTTTTCCAGGTAAGGATTTCTTACCGGGGTTGTGTGGGCACTGTGAAATATTCATTGATTGTGTTCTTGTTGCATGTTTACTGTTTACGAGCATGATAGTGGATAGAAATGTATGTTGTTCTGTTCTCTGCTAGCATGATTGTTCCTGTTTCTCATTAGTGCCATGCTAAGTTTGTTCTTCCAGCATGCGATGTGATTTCTGCTTAAGCTCGTAGTTCCATGCTAGGGTTTATTTGTTGTTGAGCACGTTTGATTGTTAAGAAACGAGATTTTTTATTCTTAGATAGAACTTGTTAGGTTGTCATCTTCTAGCAGCTGAGAGTGGACCAACGTACGTGTCCTCATAGTCTAGCTGTGAGGACAGATTCCTTACCCCCGGTAGCTGGGTGTGGAGTAGCTACCACACCGGCATAAGCCAAGTCTGTAGCCTGCTAGAGCGGAACCCTGGCAACGGTGTAAACCTACCTTGGCTGGTTCTTAGCTTCAGTCGTCAGTGGTATTCAGGTTGCTACAGTCGAGTGCCGAGGATCTCGCACTACTGTAGATCAGTGACACCGCTTCCGAGTCTTTAGGCATGCGTACCTGGACTGGCGTAGTATGTCTTTAGACCCCAACATTTACCCAGTTTGCAGCAGCATGTGGTGTATGCGCACACGCGTTAGGCACCGGGCAGAGAGCTCCCTTGGGTTAATAATCGTGAGTACACCATTCCCTTTTCGAGTTTAGAGCCAGACTTTGAGTACTCTCCCGGATGTCCCAGGACCAGTTTGGAGAGTTGGTCAGAACCAGCTGTTGAGCGATCACTTGGGCGAGGGTATGAAACCTTCGAGGATATCTAATTGGGATCAGCTTTTGAGTTGATCATTTAGCCGAGGGTAAGAAACCCTCGAGGATATCTGTTGGGATCAGCTTTTGAGTTGATCATTTAGCCGAGGGTAAGAAACCCTCGAGGATATCTGTTGGGATCAGTTATTGAGCTGATCATTAGGCCAGAAGTAAAAGACTTCCGATGACTCAGGAGTTGTTGATGACTCACCCCAGGGATTCTGTGTTAGTAACTGTTTGCATGTATACTTGAACGCTAGATGAGATGTTGTTTCGTACTATACCCCGGTTGGGGATTCTTACTGAGTGCCTTTGTACTCACCCCTATTTTCTATGATTTTTCCACTAGGTAACTTGGGACAGCACCAGGGTGGCTAGAAAAAGAGCTGCATTGATCAGGGACATCCGCTGTCAAAATTTATTTATTGTCTTTAAATCAGCATGCAGATTAGTTTCATTTATAAAGGATTTCATGTTTTTAAGCTATTTGAATAACTCTGGCCAGAGGCTTAACTATGCTTTATTTGTGAACGGTTCTGTTTGAATAAATTAGCAATTGGTTAACTTACAGTTGTCTTTAAGTTTAATTTTGAACGTATTGAACCATGCATGTTGAGTAAGAACTAGTTTTATGACCATTTTAGAGTTGGGTTCTTACAGAGGGTCTCGGACTATTATAGATCAGTGACACCGCTTCTGAGTCTTTAGGCATGCGTACCTGAACTGGCGTAGTATGTCTCTAGGCCCACATTTACGCAGTTTGTAGCAGCATGCGGTGTGCGCGCACACACGTTAGGCGAAGGCGGAGAGCTCCCTCGGGCTAATGTTCGTGAGTACACCACTTCTTTTCTAAGAATAGAGCCAGACACCTGGTACCCTCCTAGATGTCCCAAGACCAGTTTGGAGAGCTAGTCAGGACCAGCTGTTGAACGGTCACTTAGGCCGAAGGTAAGTGACCTTCGAGGATATTTATTTTGGGATCAGCTTTTGAGTTGGTCAGTTGACTGAGGGTATGAGACCCTTAAGGATATCTGTACAGGATCAGTTATTGAGCTAATCACTCGGCTGGGAGTTAGAGATTTTCAATGACCCAGGAGATTTATGGAGATCTCGTTCCAGGGTTCTGTGTTGGTAACTGTTTGCTTGTATACTTGGATGCTAGACGATGCTTTGTTTCGTACTGTACCCCGGTTGGGGATTCTTACTGAGTGCCTTTGTACTCACCTTTATTTTCTGTGGTTTTCCACCAGGTAACTTGGGACTGCACTAGGACGACTAGCGGATGAGCTGTATGATCATGGGAGCTGCCGGCGTCACTCTGTTTATTTATGTTTTTTTTATTTCGTTTTAGAATGTAGTCGGACACGGAGTCCGTAGGTTTTGCATATGGAACCTGATGATGTTATTTGAACGTTTTTGTATCTGCTAATTTTAAATTGAACTCTGGCCAGGGATGTTTTAAATGTTTATAAACAGGTTCCATGGGTTTTAAATGATTATTTTATGCAAGTTTATATTTGTTTAAAGTATGCATGCATGCTGAGTAAGGACCAGGTTTAAGACCATTTTTAGGTCGGGTCCTTACAGGGCATGCTGTGATTGTTGAAACTGCCAGTGTGATGTTGTTTTCCTTGTATGCTAGGATGCTAGATGATGTGACTTACATACTGAACCCCGGTTGGAGATTCTTACTGAGTGTGTTTTTACTCACCCTTATTTCTGTGGTTTTCCACCAAGTAACTTGGGATGGCACCGGGGCAGCTAGAGGAGGAGCTGGATGATCATGGGAGTCCGTCGCGCAGTCTTTTCTATTATTTTACAGTTCAGCATGTTAGACTATTTTTTAGGATTTTGGTTTTGGAATTGTTTTACTATTCTCTGGCCAGAGGCATTAAATGTTTTACCTTCTCTTATGGATTGGAACGGAATTATGCTTTCTTTATATAAATGTTTGAGATTCTTTCATACTTGCACTATTTTGAATGGTTTTAAATTCATGCATGCTGAGTAAGAACCATTTTATGACTGCTTTAGAGTCGAGTTCTTACAGTTGGCATCAGAACTCAGACTCATAGATTCTGTAGACTGACCTACTAAGTTAGGTCGTTGTCCCTATGATCATCAGCACTCCAACAGCCGTCAGGTATGTCATAAATTAATTACTTTAAAGGTTTTGTTTACAGCACTTGCATCTAGTGTACTTGTCTAAGTTTGTTGTTGGCAGTGTTGGTCTGGGCATGGACTGACTCAGTGTTGTTTGGGTGTAGATCGTGAGAGATGCCGATTACACGTAGTGGAGCTGGGACATCAGCTACCGCCAATAGGGGTGGTGGCACCGAGCCAGATGTGGAAGAGACCACGTCTAGAGATGTTCCTACGGTTAGGCCACCTTTGGCCCCGGACACAGATGGCCCCGGACGAGAGGAGGAGTGGAGTCTGTTCCATCTCAGAGTGCCGCTGCTGAAGCGGAGTTTGTTGCTGCCATGAGAGAGATGGTTTCAGGCATGTTTGCTGAACAGAGAGCAAAGACTCAGGCTCTTTTGGCAGCTCAGTTTGCAGAGACCCGGACACAGATGGCCCAGTTTGTCTAGTTGCTTCAGCGGGCACCTCCAGCGGTTCATGTAGTGCCACTTGGCGGAGTAGTTCCTCCAGCAGGGCAGAGAGTGCCCCCAGCCCAGCCAGCTCAGCCGGAGCCTGTTGTTGAGCCAGAGGTTCTTTATGTTGTCACCGAGGGTGGCCAGTGGCTCAAGGATTTTGTGAAGTGGAAGCCCCGGGAGTTTACTGTATCTAAGGACCCATTAGAGGCAGCAAAGTGGTTAGCCCATCTAGAGTACATTTTCTAAGTTATAGATTACCCAGATGTGTAGAGGTCGAGGTATGCAGCACACGGGTTGGCTGATACAGCCATTTGGTGGTGGCATTCTACTGTTAGGGCCAGACCTGAAGGGTCCCCACCAGTCACTTGGGAGTTCTTTAGTATCGAGTTCAGAGCCAAGTATATAAGTGAGGAAACCTAACAAGAGATGGTTGAGGCTTTTGAAAACTTGAAGTAGGGAGATTACAGTATTGCTGAGTAAGAGAAGAGATTCTCAGAGCACAGTTACTTTGCTCCAGAACTTATTACTACTGAGGAGTTGAAAATTAAGAAGTTCATCCGAGGACTCAAGATGGAGGTTGCCCAAGACGTTAAATAACTCCCTTTAGAGATGTATACCCAGACTGTGGCTTTGGCCAAGATCTATAACAGGAAGTACCCTTTAGTGAAAGCCCCGACTACAGCAGTACAGAATGTGGCATCCAGTTCAGGGCAAAAAAAAAGTTTGAGCCCTCTACGACTTTCGGTCAGGGAGGTCAGCAATGCCATTAGGGCCATTTTTAGGGCAGAGATCAGGGACGACAGAAGAGTCGTCAACAAGGTGCAGTTAGACAGCCACCCCAGTGCCGGACCTGTGGCAGATCTCACTATGGCTTGTGTGGAGCTTCTTCTAGAGCTTGTTACAAGTGTGGTAAGGAGGGGCACATAGCCAGAGTGTGCCCGTAGGCTGGAACTGATGTTAGACCGACTCAGCAGTAGGGTCGTGTGTAGGCTACGACTTGGCGGAAGGTCGAGAAGACTGATGCAGCAGTTATAGATACATTAGATGTCTTGGACCATTATGCTTATGTACTGTTTGATTCGGGCTCGACCCATTCGTTTATCTCTACACTGTTTGTTAGTCAAGCTTGTTTGGAACTTAAACCTTTAGGGTTCGAGTTGTCTGTTGCAACTCCTTCGGAAGTTAGTATACTTGCTAGTTAAAAGGTTAGAGACGGTCGGATCCTGATTTCTGAAGAGTTGTTAGCAGCCACCCTCATAGTTCTGCCTATGAGTGGCTTTGATATTATTCTTGGTATGGAGTGGTTAGCGGAGAACCACACATTGATTGATTGTCGCCAGAAAGAAGTCGTGTTCAAGTCGCCCAAGAAGCAGAGTTTCAAGTTTTGCGGTGTCCAAAGCGGAGTATGTCCGCCGTTGATTTCTATGGTGAAAGATCGTCGTTTGTTAGCTCGAGGAGCTTGGGGTTATTTGGCAAAGCTGTCTGGGGAAAGTTGCCCTTCGTTGACTGTTGATCGAGTACCAGTAGTTCAAAAGTTTGTAGGTGTGTTTCCTGAGGAGTTACTGGGTTTGCTCCCATAGAGAAAGACTTCACTATTGAGCTCGAGCCAGGGACTTTCCCTATCTTGAAGGCATCGTACCATATGGTGCCAGCAGAACTGAAAGAGCTGAAGGTACAATTACAGGAGATGTTAGATAAAGGGTTCATCCGCCCTAGTGTATCCCCGTGGGGAGCACCTATTTTATTTGTCAAAAAAAGGATGGTTCGATGCGCCTTTGTATAGACTACAGAGAGCTAAACAAAGTTACAGTGAAGAACAAGTACCCGTTGCCTCGTATTGACGATTTATTTGATCAGCTTCATGCAGCTTCTGTGTTCTCCAAGATAGATTTGAGGTCTGGTTATCATCAGTTGAGGATCAGAGATGCAGACATTCCCAAGATGGTGTTCAGGTCGAGGTATGGTCATTAGGAGTTTGTGGTTATGTCCTTTAGGCTGACCAATGCTCCAGTAGCTTTTATAGACATGATGGATAGGGTGTTCAAGGCATTCTTGGATGGCTTCGTCATTGTGTTCATAGACGACATCTTGATATATTCTAAGACTAGAGAGGATCATGCCCTGCACTTGAGGCAAGTGCTGACAGCGTTAAGAGAAAATTAGTTGTATGCCAGGTTCTCTAAGTGTGATTTCTGGTTAGAGCAGTGGCCTTCCTGGGTCACATTGTTTCTAGTAAAAGTATTGCAGTGGACCCTGCTAAGATTGATGCAGTGAGTTCATGGGCCAGACCGACCACGGTCGTAGAGATTCGCAGCTTTTAGGGTTTGGCAGGCTACTATCAGAGATTCGTCAAGGACTTTTCCGCTAAAGCAGCACCCTTTACTCGATTGACGAGGAAAGGTGTTAAGTTCGTTTCAGATGCTAGTTGCGAAGAGAGTTTTACTTTGTTGAAGCACAGTTTGACATCTGCCCTAGTGTTGTTCGTTCTCGAGGGAACAGGTGATGCTTCCAAGTTTGGTTTGGGTTGTGTTCTAATGCAGCATGGTAAGGTGATTGCCTATGCTTCTGGTAGCTGAAGCCTTATGAGAGAAACTACCCGACTCTTGACATGGAGTTAGCAGCAGTTGTGTTTGCTTTGAAAATCTAGAGGCATTACTTGTACAGTGAAAAGATTCAGATGTTTACAGACCACAAGAGTCTTAAGTATTTCTTCACTCAGAATGGGTTAAACATGAGGCAGGGGAGATGGCTTGAGTTGGTAAAGGATTACGTCTGCGAGATCTTGTACCATCCGGGCAAGGCCAATGTGGTGGCTGATGCACTGAGTAGAAAGACGTCGCACTCTGCAGCCTTGTTGAGTTCTCAGATTCATTTATGGAAAGAGTTCGAGCGAGCCGATATTACGATGTTGTTGGGAGAGGTTACCGCCAGGGTAGCCCAGTTAACAATTCAGCCATCGATTAAGCAGAGGATCATTGATGGCCAGTTGAGTGATCCCAAGATGAAAAGGTTGATTGAGAGAGTTCAAGAGGATGGAGATTTTAACTTTGTTCTAGCACCAGATGGAGGTTTGAGGTACAGAGGTCGGTTGTGTGTTCTAGTCGATGTTGGACTACGAGCCGAGTTACTTACTGAGGCTCATAGTTCCCCTTTTACTTGGCACCCAAGGGATAATAAGATGTATCAGGATCTCAAGCACACGTTCTGGTGAATGGGTATGAAGCGAGATATTGCAGAGTTTATTAGCCACTGTCTCACTTGCCAACAAGTGAAGACTCCCAGACAGAAACTGGCAGGCTTGTTGCAGCCATTGAGTGTGCCTCAGTGGAAATGGGAAGTGATTTCGATGGACTTTATTTCTAGGTTGCCAAGGATGCCAAGAGGGTTTACTCAGATCTGAGCTGTTGTGGATCCACTGACTAAGAGTGCACACTTCATCCCCAGTAGAGTCAACTATATCGTAGAGCAGTGGACACACTTGTTCTTGGATCAGATCGTTCGGTACCATGGTGTGCCATTGATTTCTGCAGTGAAAGCTCGTCGTTTGTTATTTCAAATTAAGAATCTCCATTCACTGCTCGCTTCTAGAGAGCGCTCCAAAAGGAGTTGGGAACCTAGTGCAGCTTTAGTACCGATTTTCATTCTCAGACAGATGGCCAGACAGAGAGGGGGAACCAGATTTTAGAGGATGAGCCTGTGTGTTAGATTTTTCGGGCAGTTGGGATCAGTACCTCTATTTGATGGAATTCGCGTATAATAACAGTTATCAATCGATGATTCAGATGGCTCCGTTTGAGGCCTTGTATGGCAAGCGTTGTAGATCTCCAATATTCTGGGAAGAGATTGGTGATAGACAAGTTTTGGGTCCCAAGTTATTACAGATGACCAACGACGCAATTCAGAAGATCAGGGCTTGTTGACAGCGCAGAGTAGAGAGAAAAGCTATGCCGATGTTTGACGTAGAGACTTAGAATTTAAGGTTGGTCAGCATGTTTTTCTGAAAATGGCACCGATGCGTGGTGTTTTGAGGTTCGATAAGCAGAAAAAGTTGAGTCCCAGGTTTGTAGGACCCTAAGAGATCCTTGAGCGGATCGGTGCAATGGCTTACCGTTTTGGTTTGCCCCCGTCTTTGGCAGCATTGCATAATGTGTTCCATGTGTCGATGTTACGTCAGTATGTGGCAGACCTTTCTCACGTTGTGGATTATGAGCCGTTAGAGCTGAACAAGGATTTGAGCTTCGAGGAGAAGCCTGTGCGGATTTTAGCTTGGGAGCGTAAAACCTTACATAACCGGGAGATCAACTTGGTTAAGGTTCAGTGGAAGTGTCAGAAAGCAAAAGAGGCTACCTGGAAATTAGAGGATGAGATGAGGACGCATTATCCAGAGTTGTTTCATGCTTAGGGACTTTCGGGGACGAAAGTCATAAAAGGAGGGATTATTGTAACAACCCAATTTTTCATTCCGGTTCCCAGGTATATTCGGTTGTTTATTTGGTTGTTTCGTTGGGCTGTTAAGGCACTTCTAGCCTTCAGGGGTATTTCGGTCATTTTACCCCTAGGGTTAGTTTGGTAATCTATCAGCTTTCAGGATCGTTCTTGCTTTTGACTTAGACAGGACTTTTTTGTGAATTACAGGACTTCCGGGTTAGTTTTGCCGTTTGGAGGTTGAAGGTAGTTTTGTTAAAAGAAGTTAAAAGAGAAAAAGGAGAAAATTGGTTTGAATTTTGCCCTTGCTAGGGCTCGAAGGCTGGTTGCTTCTGGGAGAGTTTGACACGTGGCATTGAGGCCTTCCCTAGATCGTTCTTTTTACGATCGTCTCTTATTCCCTTCTTCTCCTTCTTTTTTACCAAGACCCACAAGCCATAGCAGCTGAGAGCTCTTTCCCTCTTCTCTTCTCCATTCCTTGTCGTCAATCCATCTAGCCCTAGCTGAGACCCCATCACTGCGCAGTTCCTCGCCCACCCGAACCTCGTCTAGCAACAACACCTGTACGGATCGCCTGCACGCCCTTGTGCAGTCAATCGCCAGCCCATGCTACAGCCCACACAATTGATCGTCTTTGATGTTCGCACCACGATAGACCATGCCATCGCGTTCGCAGAGCCTCGCACCAGCCGCTCCACACGTAAAGATCCCGAGCACCATAGCTGCACGACCACGCTATCCTGCATGCTCGCCACAAATGCCTTGTCGCGCGCCACCGTTGGCGCACATGCTTCCGAGGTCAGCCGCTCCGCGTCGCCTTCGCTATGCCGCACGCATGCCTGCAATGTCTCGCTTTACCCATAGCCGCATGTGCAGCTTCGCAGCCCCTCGCCCGCACTGGTCGCTTAGCCCGCGAGCACGCCCGCAGTCGCTCCAGCCGCAAGCCCTTGCTCACCCCTCGCCGTGTTGCTGCCGAGGGTTTGTGCCTTCTCAGTTTTGGATAATCCCTTGTTCCGAGCCTTGTGTGTCAAGATGCATGGTTCCGTTTAACTGCTAATTGTTAATTAATTTCTTGTAATTTATGCCTAGGTGGATTATTTGTTGGTTCTGCAGCTCGAGGAGCATTGACCTGTTGTTTGTCTATTTCCAGTTTTCAAGTAAGAATTTCCTTACCGGGGTTGTGTGGACCCTGCGCTTGCCACTGATAGTTTTCTGGTTGTGTGCTACTGTTTTCTAAGCATGTTAGTGGATAGGTGAATGAACGTTATTTCTGTTGCTGAACTTGTTAGTGGATAGGCTTGCTTGTTTATTGCCTTTTCTTGGTGCAAGCCTACCTTGGGATGAAATTTAGCTTCAAGTGTTGGTGTGATTCAGGCTACCATAGTATGGTGCTGAGGGTCTCCCGCCTACTGTAGATCAGTGCTCACCTTTCTAAGTCTGAGGCATGCGCACCTGAACCGACATAGTTTGTGTAGGCCTACATTTATCCAGTTTACAGGAGCATGCAGTGTGCGTGTATGTGCATTAGATGCCTGGATGAGAGCTCCATCGAGCTAGTGTATCAGTACACCATTTTCGTGTCGTCTAGATCCAGACACTTGGGTACTCTCCCAAGTATCCAGGATCAGCATAGTGAGCTGATCACCTTAGCCGAGAGTTAGAGACTCTCAAGATTTTTAGGTTTACATTGGTAATCCATTTGAAGATCTACATTGGATTCTGAGCCGAGAGTTAGAGACTTTCGATGGTATGAGCATGCTGTGATTGTACTTGTGTTGAGACTGCTAGTGTGATGTTGTTTTGCTTGTATGCTAGGATGCTAGATGATGTGACTTGCGTACTGTACCCCGTTTGGGGATTCTTACTCACCCTTATTTCTATGATTTTCTACCAGGTAACTTGGGACAGCACCGGGGCGGCTAGAGGAAGAGCTTGATGATCATGGGAGTCTATCACGCAGTCTTTTCTATTATTTTACAGTTCAGCATGTTAGACTGTTTTTTAGGATTTTGGTTTTGGAATTGTTTTACTATACTCTGGCAAGAGGCATTAAATGTTTTACCTTCTCTTATGGAACGGAATTATGCTTTCTTTATATAAATGTTTGAGATGCTTTCATACTTGCACTATTTTGAATGGTTTTAAATTCATGCATGCTAAGTAAGAACCGTTTTAGGACTGCTTTAGAGTCGGGTTCTTACATGTCATGCATGAGTTTCGTTCCTATAACCTTGCTAAGGACATGTGAAGTGTGCTTAAGTTAATATTTGGTGAAACTTTTGTCACCAAAGTGAGACAACTTACTATTAAGTTTGACATTTATAAGAAACGCCCTAATCATAATATGCAACAACACATGAGAGAAATGTCTAACATGGTTAGTGAGTTGAAAGATGTTGGCCATGTTCTATTGATGAGCACCAAGTTCAAGCAGCCCTTAGATTTCTTCCCCACAGTTGGGAGCACATGAATGTGCACATTACCCACAATGAGAGAATCAAAACTCTCACTGATGTTGCATGTCATCTTGAATTAGAAGAGGATCGTGTTGAACCTAGTTCCCGTGGGAACAAAGGTTACAAACGTAAACATCATAGAGATTTTAATGAGAATGATGGTGGTAAGCAGGAGAGAAATAAGCAAAATAGGAATGATAATAGTAAGGGAAATCGTCCCAATTATCGTCCTAAAAGAAACATAGCCAACATCAAGTGTTATAATTGCCAAAAGAAGGGTCACTATGCTCGTGAATGTCCTGAACCCAAGAAGGTACAAACTCTCAATAAATTCAAGATTTGTCCTTCGATTTCGGAAAGTTGTGTTTCCAGCTCCATTTTCTTAGCTGATTTTCATCCTTTGTGGACTGTAGACTCTAGAGCCACGGACCACGTGGCTAAAGAACGTGGAGTGTATGTGGAATTTCGTCAAATTCTGTCAGAAGCAAGATGGCTCTATATTGGAAACAATGCACGAGCACCTGTTAAAGGAATTGGTTCTTGCCAATTGAACATGCAAAATGGGCGAACCTTATTTTTGCATGATGTGTTATATGCACCTGATATATGGCGAAATTTTCTTTCTGTCTCTGTCCTTCTAAAACTTGGTTATACTTTTAATATGTCTAGTAGTTCATTAACTATTTCATTGAACAATGTACTTTATGGTTATGGATATATGTTGAATGGTTTTATGATAATGGATGTTATTGATATGATATCTCATGATTCGTCTAATTTTTCCTTTATAACATCATTTGTTGATGCAAATGTCGATGTGACTACATGGCATACTCGATTAGGTCATATAGGTCAACATAGAATGGCTAGATTAGCTAAAGAAGGTTTGTTATGACAAACTAATATTGTTGACTTACCTATATGTCAAAATTGTTTAGCGGGAAAAATGACAAGAAAACCATTTGGAAAAGGAACTAGGGCTGACGTTCCATTGTAATTAATTCACTCTGATATTTGTGGACCTATGAGTGTGAAGGCCAGGCATGGAAGTGAAAATTTTATCACTTTCATAGATGATTTTACATGTTATGGTCATGTTTATCTAATTTCCTACAAGTCTGAAGCATTAGATTGTTTTAGAAAATATATATTTATGGTAGAAAATCAATTAGATAAAGAGGTTAAGGCCTTGAGAACAGACCGAGGACGTGAATATTGTCTATTCAGTTTAAATAGTTATATCAGGAAAAAGGTATATTGAGGCAGCTAACTACCCCAAGAACACCACAACAAAATAGGGTAGAAGAAAAGAAGAAATAGAACTTTTCTGGAAATGGTTAGGTAAATGATGGCACAAGCAAACTTGTCAATTACCTTTTGGGGTAATGTCTTATTGACTGCTGCATATATACTAAATCTAGTGCCTTCAAAGTCTGTCATTTCCACACCCTATGAATTATAGATCGGTAGAAAGCCAGACATTAGTGGTTTGAGAACATGGGGATGTGTTACTTATGTACATGAGTCTTCACATCAATATAGAAAACTAAGTCCAAAAGGTAAAAAGAGTATATTTATAAGATACTCTAAACACTTAAAAGGGTATGTGTTTATCAATGAACAAGAAAGTGGGAGTGTAGCTGAATTCGAATCACGAGATGTAACATTTTTATAAAATGATTTTCCAAAGAAAGGTGAGATCAATATTGAAATGTAATATTTCAAAATAATGATCAAAATGATTTGGTTTTATCAAATCAATCATTTGATAATCTCAATGATCTACCAACAGTATCTCATCCAAGTAGGAGAGATTGGAACACTACATGTGATTTAAGAGAATCACAAACAACTCGTGAGTCGATTGATGAACAAATTATACAAGGACCACAATTAAGGCGTAGTATTCATGGTAGAATACTAAAATGACATGTTGATTACCAAGTATACATGATTATGCCAGAAGATGATGAAGAGCTGAATAGTGTTCATGTAACTGCCCAGTCTTCTGTTCTAGTTCCCCAGGTATGTTCGTTTGTTGATTCGGTTGTTTGGTTGGGCCGTTAGGGCAGTTTGAGCTACTAGGGGTATTTTGGTAATTTTGCCTTCAGGGGTAGTCTCGTAATTTTCCAGGGTCTCGGGGTTGCTCTGTTTATTGGTAAGTTTGGGGTTTTTCTTCGGTTTCATGTTTTTGGGGTTGGAGTAGTTGATTGGAGAAGTTCGGAGCTTTTGTTGTTTATTTGAGAAAAATAAAAGAAAAGTGTCGCCGTCAGGGCTCGAACCCTGTTGGTTTGGGTTTGGAAAGCTTGTTTAAATAAAAGAGAAATTAAGTGGAAAAGGTGTCAAAGCTAGGACTCGAACCCAGGTGGCCAGGGACACGTGTCAGCATCCTATTCCTTCTCCTCTTTTTGGCTGAGACCTAGCGTATTCTTTTACGATTCTTCCTTTCTCTTCTCCCTTTTTACGATTTTTCTTCTCCAGCATTCCTTTTTGCCGATTCCTCCATAGCCAACTCTCTTCTTCAAGCTCTCTTCTCCAATCGGTAAGCAAAACCTTGCTATTTTCTTATCGAGATCAAACCCAAATCATTTTCTCCTTGTTCTTGTAGATCTAGCCGAGAGAAGCCATCCTTGCCGCAAGTATCTAGCCGAGAGCCTCACGTGCACACCATCGCCGATCGCTCGCCAGCCCTTCGCCAACCACTTCTGTCGAGCCACAGCAGCAACGCCACGCCTCAGCGGCCAGATCGCCTGCATGCCTCACCCAATCCCTTGTCGCGTCCTCCAGATCACACGCCGCAGCAGCGCTCAGCGCCAGCGCACGGCTCCTTCGCCCGCGCGCGCGTACCAGCAGGCCGACCGCGTCCAGCGCTCGCCCTTCGCGCGCCTGCATCAGCGCCTCTTGTCGATCGCCCAGCAGGCCTCGCTCGTGCACTTTTCCCTTCGTCAGCGCCGAGCCTCGCGAGATCCCCTTCGCCGCGCGCCCTGCCTGCCGCATCCAGCTGCACTTTTTCCTACCGAGGGCGAGCTTGCCAAGAGACAGCTGTCGAGAGCGAGCTGCCGGGCCTAAGGGTTTTGGTTAGGGTACTTTCTCACTCCCTAGCTTGTTGGTCGTTTAGTTTCAAGCAGCTGTCTGATTAGATTCTTATTTAGTTATTTTGTGATTTATTTGCTAGGTTCTGTTGGTTCTACAGCTCAATGAGCATATTTATTGTTGTGTTTTTTGCTTGTTTGTCCAAGTAAGGATTCCTTACCGGGGTTGTGTGGGCCCTGTGAAATACTCACTGATTGCTTTCTTGTATGCTTGTTTATTGTTATTGGCATGTTAGTGGATAGGAATTGATTGCTGAACTGTTCTGCTAGCAT
>JBBMKA010027397.1:0-12652 GCA_037833695.1 Sechiopsis laciniata
AGAATTCAAGTAAACAGAGATCAGAAAGCATAGAGAAGAGAAAGCCTGTTGCGATCTTTGAATCGATGATTGCTTCATAACTAAATCCTCTACCCTACTTCGCAATGCTCCTCAAATCAACAAAAACTCCTAATCCGAACTGAATTAAGAACTCCAAGGTAGCTTGAACGCACTAAAAAGAAATAAAACGACTACTGTAGAATTTGAAAATGCTGGAAAGAAAAAATGCTCTCAAAATAAAAATTCAAAGGATCGAAAAAATTAGAAAAGCTACTGAGTTAAAATGCACTTCAGCTTAAATACTCGTCCCAATTGCTCCTACCTAAATGATCAACGGCTGAGATTGAGATGCTCCAACATTGTAATCATCGCCCTTCACAAATGTACGACACGTGTCCTTTCCAGAATAGTCACACCATTTCCTTTTTCTTCAACTTAGATTCCAAATAATGCTCCAGCTTAACAGCACTTTGCCAACCTGAATGTTATAGCAATTTAAGGCAATCAGAATTTTGCATTTATCATCTTATTATTTCACACATTTATGCATCAATGCTACCAAATCCCTGGAAAACTGGTTCTACTCAGAAAACTGTAAAACTTAACAAATTGGTAATGCATTTCTCAATTCATATTATCAAATTAGAGAATTTACTCAAAATATTCTCAATACTACAACAATTACTCTCAATACTTAAGAGTTATCAGTAGCCTTGACAAAAACTAAAACTTTAGGAAGCAAAAATTCTATGCTCTTGTTAAATATTCAAATCAATTTTTTGTCCAACTTAGTACTATGTTATTTGAGAATCCAATCCATATCGAAAAGGTTAATCATCCTTTATAAGACTCGTGGACTACTCCTCTCCTTGTGATTTTTTTTAATAATCCTTATAATTAATTTTGAGATAAAACTTCATGTTTATATAATACATGTTTATGAATATCATATTTATTGTATTTTGAAATTAATCCTCAAAGTTGAGAGAGTTCATTGTACAAAGTTTAATACCCTAGTTTCATTTGAATATACTAAGCGCTTTATTAAAAATTTATAATCTTGAAATATCCCATGTAATTTAAATTCAATTCATTTTGTACTCTCTTAATTTTTCCATGTTTAATTTAAATTTGATAAGTGTGTCAATCATTTTTAAGCCCTTGTCATAGAAAAATAAATACATTGTTTGCAAGATCACTTTTGAGTTATTTATGGGATATAAATGGGTGATTTTAAATTGCTTCTAGGGTTTATGGTTTTAAATGGAAAAAGGAATTTGAATAAAAAGGTGTCTTTTTATTTTTTTTCTCCCCTCTTTTATCACCCTACAACTGCCACCTACTCCTCCTCCTTTTCTCTTTTTCTCTCTCTCTAGCGCACGCAACACCCCACCAAAACCCAACAATTCTCCATCTTCCACCTCTTGCCATGTGGCGGCCATTAATTCGTTGTCTCTCCCAAATGCTGATCAGAGTAGCCTCTTTTCCGGCTTGTTTCACCGTCCGTACCGCCGCCCAGCTCATCGCTCCAACCCAAGCAAGCCAAGGTCGCTTCTTCTCTAGCGTGTGTCACCGGAGCGAGTTCTCCATCGGTTCTTCATTCTACTCTTCATGGGTAAGTCTTGTCCTCTCTTAAAGCCTGTTTTCTAACTTGGTTCACCATGGATTCCGGCGAAAAAGTTTCAAGAAACCCACTTCTTCTTTTGTAGTTTTACGGAGCTAGGGAGCTCCGTTTGTGATTTTGAGACCAGTTCCGTGCTCAGGGCTTCGAAAAAAAGGTAAGGTTTGCTAGTTTTATTAGAGTTTTTCGGTGATGGGGTTTTGAAACCCATTTCTTCTTTTGTAGTTTCGTTAAGCTAGGGAGCTCCGTTTGCAAAACCGAGACTAGTTCCATTCTCAAGGCGACAAGACGAAGAGAAAGAGGTATGACTCGTCTCTTTTCGTGGCTGTGCACCACCGCCACCAACTTTTTCTGGTGACGTGCCGTTGCACTCTGGCGACATACCGTTAGCTGAGTTTTCCATCCCCATTGGCGTTGTGAGCTCTATTTTGGCCAGTTCGGCTTTGGTTACTCGTTTCGTTGACTTTTAATCGTATTTTTAAGTTAGATGCTCTAGGGTTTCTTAGTTTCGGCTCGTCATTTAGCTCGTGGGTTCTCGTGGTGTTTCGGTCAAGTCATCGGAAAGGTAAGGAGTTTCATTATGATCAGAGTTTGTGGCTTAAAGCATGTGAATCGTGGCATGTTAGAGTTTACGAGAATTGAATGTTGGATGACTTGTTACATGTATGTGTTGGTGATGTGTTTCAGAGTTTGAATTGATTATTACTCGTGGTAGCATGGAATCGTGTGTAACTCGTAAACTATTAAGTCTCGATTTGTTGTGCTCTTATGATCATATCATCTTTCCCCGATGTGTACCTTTTACTCGTATACGTGATGAACTGCTTATCTGTTTAACCTTTTGATTGTTTGAATTGCCTTGGGTTTATGCATGTTCTATGTTGGTTGTTTTTGTTATGTTGACTATATGCGTGCTGCTATGACTATATGCTTGGATTCTCTATTTTATCACCTAAAGATTCGTTCATTTTTCGTTATGATCGGAGTTAGAATAACTAGGCCCGATTATCTTGTTGACCACCTAGAGGAGCAGCTAGCTCACCCATTTTAGGACCATGTTGCGTGATCAATATCGTGTTATTGATGTGACTCACTAGTGCCCCTTAGGAACTAAGCGAGGATGTGGATCCTCTTTGCTTCGAGACACGTGGTTGGGCTGCACTAACCTATGGGTTGACTCTTACATCCGACCAAGGGTTCAGAACTCATCCACGTGTCACCTTGTGTACGGAACAATGAGTTCCTTGGTTGTTGAGCACACGTTGCAGGTCACACCAACCCTTGGGTGGGCCAGTTGCACTCGTCTAGGCTAAGCTAGATCTCGTGTGACTCTAGTGCTAGTTATTATCTCGCTGTATCTACTCGTGGAACCTCATATGATGTCTGCATGGTCCCACTAGTTTACCAGCCTAGTACGTTGGACGGGGAGCTAGTCATGCCTTACTTGACCCCGAGACTACTAGAAGAGGCCACTGGAATAGATGAAGGAGCAGAAGCATGCCTGTCGGTGAGCCTACATGCATTTGTGGGGATGTTATCTGTAGGTAGGTCTATCTTCTCGCATGTTAGGGGTTAGCAGATGGCACCCCGAGCCCAAGGTTTAGGGACTCTATGTTTTCCTCACTCGTGGTCCTCCCCGACAGGGTCGGGTGACTTTTGGAATTTGTGTATGTGTCTGTGGACACGGTATGGGACGTGTCTCGACCCGGGTTTAGGGAACTTGTATGTTTTTCTCACTCGTGGTCCTCTCCCGACAGTGGTCAGTTGATTGTTCAACATTTAGCCATACCTTGCTCACGGCTAGCATGCCGTCATTTGACATTGTTTGCTCGTAACTGACCTGGGGGCCAGGCACGCATGTGTGAGGCACTTAGCATCAGTTGTCGTATCTTCTAACTTATTTTTGTTTGTATGCTTAACCACATGGTGGGCCTCCTTACTGGTATATTTCGATATACTCACCCTTTACATTTTTAGGTACTGATCCATTCCGAGATGGCTAGGCTGGGAGCTGGATCGATCAGGGACACGATGCCGTCATTTATTTTCCACATTGTTTATTTGTGTCAAACCTTATGTTTTATGTTTTAAACTCTGTTGAACTGTATTTGTTTTGAACTATCGGGATCCCGAAGCCTGTTTTGTATGTATTTGAGCTATGCTTTATCTATTTTATCATGATTTTTAAGAGTTTTACTTGGAAATTGCATGTGTTTATTAAATTGATTTACTGGATTTTAAATGCATGCACACATAACACCCCATTAGAGTATTTTAGGAAGTTGGGCCGTTACAAGTTGGTATCAGAGCTCAGAGTCATAGATTCTGTAGACTGGTTTACGATGTAAATCGTCTGTCCATGATCATCAGCAGACCAGCAGTCACCAGGTATATGAAGTAGGGTAAAGTAAGAAGCATGTTTTAGTTGAGAAAGTGTTTGTGTTGTTGTTGTATTGCGTGATTGTAGATTCTGATTAGGTTTTTCCTTGTGTTAGGTTTTAACTTTGTTGTCTCCTAGCCGTTATGTCTTTTGAAAGAAAGTTACCCAACGGGGGTACCTCGATCCGGTGGAACCAGTTTAGTGGAGAGTTTGTAGTGGC
Organism: Sechiopsis laciniata; assembly: GCA_037833695.1. NCBI lineage: Eukaryota > Viridiplantae > Streptophyta > Magnoliopsida > Cucurbitales > Cucurbitaceae > Sechiopsis > Sechiopsis laciniata. Next base: position 4,222 of record JBBMKA010027397.1, read on the forward strand.
CCACTTCGCCTCAGCTACCGCGCCGGAGATAGGGTCTCCCTCCGTCGCTTAGAGGCAGGAGTTCCACATCGTCACCACTTACACGCAAGAGATCATAGGCCAATCTCTTTTTGCTTTTGACCCAGGCTTAGTAGGGGGTTAGTCAAGAGTGTACACTCAGCTTCACGTGACTCGCACCTCTACTGTCCAATTTTTGCATCTTGTGACCACGCAGACTGCCGATGAGTTTGAGGTTTTTGGAAGTTCGAGCAGCACAGCCAAGTAGGGTTTCGAGTCCTACCTCGGGGTTCTCCATCCAAGAGACAACTGTAGTCAGAGGAATCCCAGTCGTGCAAGAGGTCTGTTCCACCAGAGAGATCCTGGCTAGTCAAGGAGGTGTTTCGGAAGAGGAGGTCCCAGGTAGTAGGGGAGATAGAAGTCTCGTTGAGGCCAACATTAGAGTCCACCGGAGGATACTTTGTAGTTTCGCAGGTGTTTGAGAGTTCACTAGGGACCATGTCCGCCAAGGGTGAAGGTGTGTTACTGGTGTGGCTAGGAGGGCCACTTTGTAGTGCATTGCCAGATGCCGTTTTCCACCAGGGAGTCTTCACACGTATCTTCAGCAGCGCCAGTCACTCTAGCTGAGCCTGATCCTCAGACCGAAGAGTATGTTGTCGTGTTTACAGGTTCCTTGCTCTCTTCGTACCATTAATTCATCTTTTGTTCGACCTTGCGATCCTTGCCTTGTTATGTGAGCCCTTGATCTCTGATCCATGTTATTGAATATGTTTGTGATTTGTCCTTTTGTTGTAAGCGTTCAATGTGTTTGTCGTTCATCCATTATCCATGTTGTTTGATGTGTCTCTTGTTTGAATTGTCTCATATTCGTATACTTGGTAACTAATCGTAATGCTTTCTCTGTTTCATCGGGATCGTATTGCTCAAATTGTTGCATGATGATTGTATTACTTTTTTTTTTTGTTTCATCATGATCGTTTTACATTACTACAAAAAATATAATACTTAACGTCTGGTGAATGTTAAATACAACGTTACTTGACGGTTCTGGAAATGTCAAGTATACTGGTGTCAAGTAATGTATCTTTACTTGACGATCAAATAACTGTCAACTATGTATATATAGTTGACATTCAATACTTGTCAAATACATAAGTAGGTTGACGGTTGGAAAACATCAAGAACAGTTTTGTAATTGACCCTGTACAAACATCAAGTACGATGCAAGGTTTGATAGGTTTAAACCGTCAAGTATCAGATATTGTTGACATGTTATGAGCATCTAATATAGGTATTGGTTGATATTTACCAAGCGTTAAGACAATATTCAAAATCGATTTTCAAACTGTGATTTAAAGTTTTTGTTTGATAATTTCTAACCATCAAATAATAGAAATCTAAAGACACTTAAAAAATGTCAAGAAACGTATTCTTTTTTTTTTTAATTTAAAATATTCATTCCATAATTTTCCTGCAAACCTAAAAGTATTCCTGCAAACCTGAAAGGATTCTTCAAACTTAAATATTTAACAAAATTCCCAAAACCAGAATAATATATATATATTTCATCAATCAATTGTTCCATGTACACAAAAAAGAATATGAGAATAAAGTGAACATTTTCTTCCATGTACACAAAAAAGAACCTATAGATAACTAACCAACCAACTAGAATATACGGAGTAATCGTATTCCATGTATACAAAAAAGAATCTATCGTTGCATATAACTAACCAAAACCTATACCAATCCTTCCAAAAAAATAATATGAATATCTATAAGTTCAATGCATAGAATAATAAAGTGATCCAAAAAGTTTCATTAACTTCAAAACAGTCAATAATATCGTCTAACAAAGTTCGCCCATTCCACTCGCACTTCATCTAACTCGATTTTGTAGTATGAACTCCTCGCATCAACCTAAGAATAAGAAATACAATTTAGTTTTGCATATGAAATAAGATAATATTGTATGCTATAAATTTAATTGTAATATGCCGCATCTATGATGATGATGATATCTTTGGTTATTATGCCTCTCATATATCTCATTACATAATATCTGCATTCCACCTTACCTGGTTGTGAGGGAAACGACAAAAAGAAAGAAAAAACTTTTGTTTTCACCTCACATTAAAAAAAAAAAAAAAAAAAAAAAAAACACAAAACACAAACACATCACAAACAAACAAATTAAAAAGAAAACAAAAACTTTAGAATTCACCAAACAACAAAATTATTCAACTCTAAACAGCATTCCAAAGAACCAAAACACCAAATTAACTAAAAAAAAAGACGATAGAAACAATAAAAATAATATAAGAAGAAGAAAAGAGTATTATACCTGCCTTAACAAATTTCCATAATGTCTTTTTTTTAATCACTTTTATTTTTTTCTAAGCTCAAAATATTGCAAGTGCCCCTACATATATACATAACATATGAAAAAAAAAAAGAAGAAATAGTATATCCAAAGTGAATAGACAACATATTCAAAGTGAAAACATAACTTACGTATTTGTTATAGACTTGATATTTACTTTTGAACTTGTACGTAATGAATCTAACTGATAAACAATATCTTCGAACGGATTCACAATGAGCAGTGACCAATGACAACTAAATAAATATACACAAGTGCTAAATTATCAAATTAAAAGTAATTAAGTGATAAAATATGTTTGAAATAAATAAAATTTTATCCACCCAGGATTATATGGAGCAACAACCAATTGATCTTTTGTTGCAGTCATCAGCTAGAACAAAGATTACGTGCTCTATTAAGTTTCAAATCGTCCATTGACACAACATTTTTAATATTGGAAGAATAACCATGAGGATTTTCACATTTGAAAACGTTCTCAAAACACAACGCTTATTTTCTCTAGGAAAAGTGTAACAAGTTGGGGGAAGTAGTCTTTTTTGTCCCCAATAATAGGCTGAAGCTCTGGTCGAATCTTTAACTTCTTTAAATTTCATCTAGCACTCAATCCATCTTTACTTTTTCTCGGGATATCAAGTAATGTACCCAATATATTCATGCATACATTTTTTTCAATGTGCATCACATCCAAGCAATGTCTGACATGAAGATGTTTCCAATAAGGGAGCTCGAAAAAAATAGACAATCTATTCCAACAACTTTTTATAGTCCTTTTTTAAGTTCTCTTTTTCTTTTTCTTACCTATTTGAAATTTCAAAACTTTAGTTTTGGCAAAAACTTCTTCACCGGACAAAGGTTCTAGAATGGTTTCAAGTTCTTTATGTCCATTAAATGATTTTTGTTGACGTCGAAATATATGATTACATGGCAAAAAATTTTGATGTCCAAGGTATGCCTTTTTTTGCCCATGTTTCAATCTTATAGAAGTGTTATCACCACAAATTGGACATGCCTTATAACCCTTAACACTACATCCACTAAGGTTTCCATAGGCTGATTGTCCATAATAAATCTACCCTTAAGTTGAATAGTTCATCTCGGTAAGCATCATAACATTGTACACCACTTTCTCATAAAAGTTTTAAATCCTCAACTAACCAAAGTATATGCCAATGTCATATCCTGGTTGTTTTGGACTTGAAATCAACATCGATAACATCATGAACTTACTTTTCATACACAACCATGGTAAAAGGTTATAAATAATCATCACCACCGGCCAACAACTATATTTAGAGCTCATATTACCATGTGAATTTATTTCATCCGCTGACACTGCTAAACGAAGATTCCTAAATTCAGAACCAAAGTCTGGCCACATGAAATCTACTAACTTCCAAGTTGGTGAATCAGCTGGATGTCGTAATTTACCATCTACGACTCTATCGTCAGAATGCCATGTCAAGCTCTTAGTACAATCAAGAGTTCTAAACATTTTTTTGAATCGTGGAATAGATGGAAAATACCATATAACTTTTACAGGAATTTCTTTTTGTTTCTTCTTTTTATTTCCATCAAATTTCCATCTTGATTCACCACATTCAGGGCAAGTATTTGCATTGGCATATTCTTTTCTATATAAACAACAATCATTAGGGCATGCATGAATTTTTTCATAATCCATTCCTAATGCACCCAAGGTTTTCTTTGCCTCATACATCGATGAATGAAGCTCGTTATTACCTGGTAAAATTTCTTTTAATATTTTGAGCAATTCAGAAAAACTTATGTCACTCCATCCAAATCTAACTTTCAAGTTATACAACTTCACTAATGTAGACAACTTAATAAATTTCTTGCATCTCCTATACAAAAGTTTTTCAGCATCGTTAAGCAACTTCTCAGATCTGTTGGGATCTTTTGAATATTCTTCATGAGCAACTTCAATCATTTCCTTAACACCTCCAATATCATTTTCTTCATACATATCATTGTCCGACTTAGAATATTCTCTATGGACAGTTGAACTAGGAAGTTCTTCCCCATGACAAAACCAAATTTTATAACTTTTCTCTATTGCGATTATGTTTTTCACAATTCCCACATTTCAAACAAGGGCAACGAATGGTTGTACTGGTTGTATTAGAGAATCCATATTCAATGAACTTTTCCACACTCAACTCAAAATCTTTCAATAACCTACTTTTGTTCATCCATGATTTGGAAAGCTGTTAAATAAAGCAAATAGTAATATCCCTTAAGAAATTAGTCAACTTGATGACATTCAAAGTATCAATTCAAGAAACTCAATATAAAAAGAGAAACATAACAACTAAACATAAATATCCATTAAAAATTAATCTACTTGATGACACTCAGTGTACTTTAATTAGGTATATTAACATGAAAGAAAATTGAGAGTACTATCAATAAAATATGGCTATGTCTTGTCTGAAGCCTTGTTTCATTTCCAAGAATTACATGGGCTTTACATTTTGCATAGTATGATATACAAAATACAACTATGTTTTTTGCTATGTGCCTGCAATAGACTTCTATTTTTATCATCCTTTAATTATCTCAAGGTTTATATATTTTTATTGCTATGATTATTGAAATGTTTCTAAAAAATATTACTTCTATGAGATATGTTAGAGTACTTTTGCTTAGGTAAATTATTTGTTCTTTTTAATGTCAGATAAAAAGAACACTGGAAAGGGTGAAAGTGGCATTGACATATAGAGAGTATTCTAGGACATACAAAATTTATAGGATTTCATCACTGCCGATTAACAAGTTAATGGAAGTTCATGTTTCTTTTCTTTTTTTTTTTTACAATATCCTTATGGAGTATTTGAAATATCATGATGGAACTCTTCATCTTGTTGTAGCTTTTCACATTGACCACTTATTTTTTCATAATTGCCTAATTTTGTTGCTGTACATGGAGTTATTTTTATTTTGACTTAATAATTTTTAGGTTGAAGTTTATTTGAATCTTTTGTTGTTGTGGTAGTCTTTTTTTAGATTCATTGTTTGATTGTAAACCAGTTCAATACCATGGTTACAGGTTCGATCTCGAGAATCGATATTTAGCTCTCAATTATTTGAGAGTAGTGATACCCTCTAATCTCTATGTAGGATCTATTGTCCTCCTATCCCAATATATACTCAAAAAAAAAAAAAAAAAAAAAAAAAAAAAAAAAAAAACCTCAGTGATGTTTTGGATTGAAAATAATTTCAACAAGTGATTTTGATGTTTGTTGCTCCTATATCTTTCAACACTTTTGTTCTAACTTCAGGTTTACTGTTCAGCAATAATATGGGTAGTATTAGGATCAAATTGTAGCCCTTAATAGCATGACCTTTACAATGGAGTTTGGTTTTTTATGTGTTTGGAGATTGGAATGAATTTGGGACCATGTTAAGATTCATATGACAACAAAATAGAATACTGATAGCTCTCAAATAGAGCATATTTTAGGCTGTCTTAGTTAGCATTATTCTGGAATTAAAGGTGGAAAGCAAGCATTACTAGAGGAAATACGATGAAATAACTTAGAAAGTCAGCATGCATTCATAATTGAGCATCGGCAGCGTAGTTTTATGTTTTTAGTATAAATCTTGAATAAATTGTGCCTAATCAATGCTAATGGCAGGACTTATTGACTACACCGCGGAAAGGACAATCAGCGCGAGCGATGATCAGCAGCGCAAAAAGGCGTGAATTCAAAATAAAAACACGCTCGAGAAAGATACGCCAACATGGAAATAATCAAGAATCAATCAAGTAATCAAGGCAGCGTCAATCAAATAAATTTTGATGGAAATCAAGGAACGCTGCATTAATGAAGATTTCACCGCTCACCTCGATTTGGTGGCCAAGTAATTCAATCTTATAAATACTAAGACATGGAGCTGAGGAAGTTGAGCTAGTCGGTCGGCCATGAAGCCTATCGCGGAAAGAAGTAATTAGTGGTGTCATAGGAGCCGATGACAAGGGGATTGTACACCTTCGGCTGGGCCAATTCCATTTTACTGTTTTATGAGGAGTAGTCTATAGATTTGAACATTTCTTAATTGTAATAAAATCATCTGGTTTACCTTCTATTTGATGTTTTTCTCTATAGCTACGCTGTAGGAGTTTATGTTTACTATTCATAAATAGAAGTATGCTAGGAGCGTAGGTCATTGAGTTTTACACTGCTGCATGTTAATCTTTATATATATGCGTCGCTTAGCTACCCACGCGTATACCTTGTGGTGAGATCGGAAGAAGAAACCGCATGTTGAACCAGTCTGCTACATTAGGTTGTGTGAACATCTGTCCATTACTTAGAGTGTTAGGAATAACCTAACTAATGCTTGTGTTGCTCTGTTGCCAAGTATGGAGTTCATTGCGGAAGCTAGTTCTGCCATAGATAATTAAGTGCGGGAGTACTTATTTGTTAGGGAAGCAATACTCTCGTTGACTAGTCCGTGCGCTTAGAATACTCTAGGATTGTTAGTTTAGCATTACTCATTGCATCATATTTAATTTCAGCATCTTATTTGTTTATGATTGCATTTCAACCAAACCACAACAACTTAAACACACATACTTTACTTTTTGCATGACTCTGACTTAATAGCGATAGCTCTAGACATCAATCTCTGTATGATCGATAAAATTATATACTTATTACTTGTTGCAATTCCCAACCGCGTATGCTTGCGTGTAAGCGATTCTGAGTTACACTTACGTTAAGTTGACTTTGAATTAATTACGGAATATTATATTTGCACCAAAATCGCAACCCATCAAATACATTCATCTATATAACTCTAAACACACAATAAAAAGTTAGGTTTCCACTTAAAATAAAATAGAGCAAATCAATTATAAAAAAAATAAAAATCAACGGCGAGGATGAAATGAAGAAACTAAAAATCAATAGACTTACTTCCTTCGTAAGAACCGCCAAAGATGACAACCGTGAATCAACAGCGAACAAATTGTTTTTCAAATAGAGATGATACTAGCATAATCTGCCAAGGCTTGAGTGCAGCTCAAAAATCCAGACGGAATTAATGATGCATCAAATTACTGTAATTAATTGTGGATGTTACAAAACTAAAAGAATTTTCTTTTTAGACAAACAAGTAGTTAGTCAATAACTAAAAAAACACTGGAAATCAATTAAATAGTTAACTGAAAGGCAAGTAAAGTGATCCAATATGAGGATTCATAAAAAAGATTAGACTAAACATTTTCAATTAAAAACCAACACAAATCAAATGAACTGCTACCTACTTTAAATGTAGAAACAAGAATCACAAGCACAGAAAAATTAAAGGTGAGTTTCAACCAAACAAATCCAAACAGATACTTTAAATTTGAATGAATTCAAATGAATATTATTAATTAACATGGAATTCCACCTCAAAACCAAAAACTCCTAACTAGTATGTTAAATGAGCTCCCTATCGGTTATTGGTCAAATCCATTAATTTAAATCAATTTCAAATCCAATTCAACAGAATCTATATTGCAACAGGCAAAATTATCTATAGGAAAAATAATCAGCTTCTGGTTACATAATTAATCAAAACTAGGGGGAAAACATCCAATTTCAAAGCATACAGACATCTTAAACAAAAATCAGACATTAAGCACAAAACAAAACACAAATTACAAATTTCACCAAAATAGCAAGAAAACGCATACAGAAGCTCGGACAGCAAACCTGTGTCTTGAACGAGGTCCACGAGAGGAAGAAATTGAAGGAGGAACGCCGATTTTTGCACCCTAGAGGAGTTGAGAAGTCCAAGGAAGGATTTGGAAAGAGCTAGGGTTCGAAAAAAAAAGGGCAGAAGAGATAAAAGGTTTGGCCGAAAAAGAACTAAAGAGCTAAAGAGCTCTTTGGAAAGAACTAAAATAGAATTCGAATTTTTTGATTTAGCCTGAAAAGTGGAAGGTTTGGAGGAGATGAGGGCAGAAACGAGCATGCAAGTCAAGTGAGAAAATAAAAGGTTCATTACATTTGATTTTTTATTTTTAATTTAAAATTT
>JBBMKA010027397.1:12752-25734 GCA_037833695.1 Sechiopsis laciniata
GCAGAAACGAGCATGCAAGTCAAGTGAGAAAATAAAAGGTTCATTACATTTGATTTTTTATTTTTAATTTAAAATTTTCATAAAAATATAATAAAATAAAATAAGTATAAGGAATAAAATTTGCGCGCCAACATTCCCGCCTTCATTCCCTTTTTTTTTTTTTTTAATAATTATTACTTTACTTGACGTTCAGAGAGTGACAAGAAATATCGGATTATAGTTTACGCTTATCAAACATCAAATATTGCTACAAATTGAAAACACGGAAGAGTTGCGTATAGTTACAAATTGAAAACATGGGAAAATAAAAGAGAACTGCACATGTTTTAACCTTTTCTTGATGCTTTCCATATCAATAACTACATTACTTGACATTTTTTCTAACAAATGTCAAGTATTTCAAAATATGTAGTGTCAAGTAATGTCTTTTTTGTAGTAGTGTTACCTTGTTTGTTCAGCATGATCGTATCGCTTTGTCTTCTTTGTTCATCATGTTCGCACCGTTTTAGTCGTTCTCATCATGATTGTATTGCTCTATTTGTTTACCATGATTATATTGCTCACTGGTGTCTTCACGATGGTATTGCTCATTTAGTTCGTTATGGTCGTACTATTCTTATTGCTTCATCAGGATTTTTTTTACTGCTCTGTCTGTTCATCGTGATTGTATTATTGTATTCATTTCCATCATGATTATATCGCTTTTTCGGTTTATCATGTTCGCACTGTTGTATTCGTTCTTCTCCTGATGGTATTTACTCTATATGCTCATCATGATTGTGTTGCTCTGTTCATTCATCATAGCCGCATTGCACTGTTTGTTCATCATGATTGTATTACTATATTTATGTTTCATCGTGATTATACTGCTCTTCCTGTTCATCATGCTTGCATTTTTGTGTTCGTCCTCATCACGATTGCATTGTTTTATTTGTTGCATAATGATTTTATGGCCTATTTGTTCGTCATGTGCGTTTTAGCTCTAGTATTGTATCAGGATTGTATTGTCCTGCCTGTTCATTATAACCGTATTGCTCTGTTAGTTCACAGTGATTGCATTGCACTATTAGTTCCATTATAGTTGTGTGGTTGCTTATTATTTTAGGAGTTGGAGTTGGTCGGGTACGTGTATCAGACCATCTACTAGTGTTTCGCTCGGTTAGCTTTACCCTGTTCGAGTTCCATGCCATGTGTGGCATGGAGTGGTTTGTTGATAACCACGCAGTCACTGACTGCCTTTGGAAGAAGGTCACTCTCAGTCCTTCTTCTTTACCGAGCTTCGAGTTTAGAGAGTGCAGGTCAGAGGAGCGCCCTCGTTTGTTTTACGAGCCAAGTTAGTTTGTTGGGTTGCCGCAAGGCATAGAGTCTTGCCCCGTCAGGTTGCTTGTGTTGTTTGACTGAATTGGAGTTAGAAGTGGTGCCCGTGGGGTGGAGTTTGTTGTTGCGCATTCTAACGAAAGTTTCTTAGTGGTAAGTTTGTTTTGGGGAATGCATGGGAGGTTTTGGGAGTTTGATTAAGTGTCTCTTTCTCTTCAGTGTAGTGGACCCAGTGGTGTCAGGCTTTTGTTCGTTTTTGGTGTTGCAGTTAAGTGCGAGTTGGTTCTGTTGTTTCAAGCTCTTTGTTAGTGTTAAAGCATTGAAACCTGGTGATAAGTAATTGTTATCCTAATTTATTGACTCCGCCCTAACATCAAACTCAAACTTTACTATTTAATTAATTGGACACGATGGCGTTCCATATTAATTAAATAATAGCATTCAAATCTATGAGAACGACTAAACTAAAATTAATTAACAGAGACGACTATAAATTAATTAATTTTGTTTATTTGTTTCCCTATGGTCTATCATGCAAGCTATGTAATTTGGAAAAGTCACAATCACACACACATGAGCCAACCATTTGCTACAATTTACAATCATTCGAAACAATAACTTATCAAAAAATCATGTATAGCATGGATCAATTGGCAACAAATTAAGGCGTCAATTCAATTTGCTAACTATCAATCAAGAATAAAAACAAGAAACAAATAATCTTTGAATTAAAAGGAAATATCTATTAGGTCCAAAGCCTCACAAAACTACCATTGAAATTAAAACTAACCTTGAACTGGAAATAAAACTAACTAGATAGAAAAGAAAAACTCAAACTAAAAGCCATGTCAAATCTTTCTGCAGCTCTCTTTTGCTGATGTTTATCTTTACCGTAGCTGCACTCTCCAAATTGACGTCCACTGCAAATATATAATAATAATAATAATAATAATAATAATAATAATAATAATAATAATAATAATAGGTTTAAAATGTGTAATTGGGTTCATTTGAGCCCAATCAAATATAGTCATTTTCCTATTTAAATTATGAATATCTTTTTTTAAATTTAAACTAAAATTTAAAATTAAGTCTATTTCATTACTATTTTGGTAAGTCCTCTCATAAATTAAATAAGGCATAATATCTACCAATAATCACAATATTCAATCAAAATATAGAATCCTAAAAAATTTAATTATTGTGAACTCATCAAATTCCCCCACACCTAATTTATGCTTGTCCTCAAGTATATCTTAACTGAACATATCAACTCTTTTTTCTACTTTCCTTTCATCTATCTTAACATCAAAGAATATAAAAAAAGTCAATCACACATCAAAGTTAAATTTCAATCACAATAAAAAAAAATGAGCACTCATAAGATACATTTTGTATAAAAACTTAAGCATCTCATCAGTTCATCAAAATCAAACGCAACAAGACTGAACACTCTCACATGGTTTCACTCAATGACCTCAAAATAATTAGGATCATTTTACGCTCAAAATCAGAGCATAGCATGTTATTACAATAGGCTTGCAAGTGAATCAAATCTCCACCAATATAGATGAATTGAATGCAAAAATCAAAGGGACTTCATAAGGGTTGTAATGGGGCTTAGGTAAAGGTAAGATAGAAGGAAAATTTAGGTGTTTCATAATCAAGACAAAGAGATAATCTTGCATGATAGCAATGTCAAATAACAAACACAAAATACACTATCCAAGATAAAACTTTATTCCCACACTTCATTCCTTCACTAAAAATCTTGGAGAAACCATAATAACTTAATTTCTTTTGGAAAAAATTTCTCCAAATTATGTAATGATTTTTTTTATTTTTTTCAATTTTTATTTTTCCATTTGCCTTATTCACTTTCCACTACTTTTTTTCATTTTTTTCTTTCTTTCAACCATTAACTACTATGCAACATTTTCCTCTTATCTCGACATAGGTGCAATGGTTGACGCTAACAAATGAGATGGTCTAAGGCTAAAACATGATGTGCTATAATCAAGAAAAAATGGAAAATAGGCTCAAAGTGGCTAACTAAAGGGGAAAAAAAAAAAAATTAAAGGTGGGAATTTTAAACGCCAAAAAGTGGTTAATCCTAATTGCCCTTATCATATTAAAGCATTAATACAAAAATATGGTCTCAAAATGCATTCACACGCAAGTTCTAGAATAAGCACGCTAAGTTTGATATCACTCAACAAGAAATAAATCAAGCAAAATATGGTTGCTCTTAGGCTCAAAATCTCACTGGAATGGATAATTTATGCATCCAGTCTTGCACATTTTTCAATCAATAAATGAATGAGACATTATCATAAAATTTAATGAAAAACTCTAATAATTCTCTCTCTATCATGTCTTAAAAGTCAAACTAAAATGCATTCTTAACTTACAAGACATTCAAAGATATCACAAAGACTTAAGGTTTCAAAAGAAAATCAACATGTATGAATTTAAGCATACTAAATTTTTATCTAAACCTCTCCCACACCTAAACTATATAGATTAAGCACGATGGTCACAAAAAAAAATAAAAAGATAGAAGTAAACTCCCTAGATTTGTGAACAACTTGGACTGTATAGTTTCTAGAATTGAGAGAATCGGTGGTCATGCTATTTTGAAAATTAACGCCTTGCACAAAAAAACTATATGAGAAAATACCAAAAAATAAAAATAAAAAACAAAGACTAAAATAATGAAAATAAAGAGTAAACTCCCAGGGGCAGCGCCGTTCATCGACCGCCGACGCCAGATTCTGGCAAATCAGTGCTGCCATCGCTAAGGGTTTCTGCCGTCATCTTCCGTTCAAGTTGATCACAACGGGTTTCTTCGAAAATGGCAAGAAGAAGGTGATTCTTGAAACGTTATTTGGGAGTTTTACATTGCAAACCAAGATCTACAAAATTGGTGTGATTCTTGCAAGATCAGAGCACAAATACAAGATTCTTCTCAATTCATCAAAGGTTGTGTCAAATCTCTTTTCCTTGCTTATGAGTTTTTGTTCTCTTTGATGTAATCTTCTCATATGAACATGTAATAGTTTTAGATTGTTTTTTGTTTACTGTTGTAAGATCGAACTCTTGTATCATCCCCTCTAATAATTTTGACTCGCTCAAGTGAAATACTTGGGAACAGTGGAGTAGGGCTTACGGACCGAACCACTTAAATCTCCGTGTTGAATTCTCACTTCTCTATATTTTTTATTTTGCTGCTGGAACATTTTAATGTGGCTGCCATATTTTGCCAGATTCGATAAGAACATGCTTAATCAATCTTAGAGTCGCAATAATAAAGAATCGAACACATATATGCTTAGTTTTGAAATTTAGGAGGTTTGTTAGGGATATTTGGTTATTTGTAAATACTTTCATTATCTATTTTTAATCTAGGTTGTTTTCATTATCTATTTTTAGTCTTGGTTGTTATTTGAGTCTAAGTTGGTTGAGATTGTTCCATAAAGATCTTATTGTATGGGTATTTCTTCATGTACCTACGGAAGAGAATAAATCAACAGAGTATAAGTTGCTTTAGGATAGGTCTAGCATTTATAACAGTCATCTACTTAAGGCTTTCACAGAAAATATGGTCCCAACATTCTTAAATATCGAAAGATATGGTGTACCCTTAAAAATAGTGGTTTTTGTGAAACTTGCATATAAGGGCATAAACACTTCTAAAATGTCACAGAGAAAAGTTATCCTATATGTCATTGTCTCCACATTGGTGTGCTTTATTTGCAAACAGTGCTCTAAAACTCTTTTGGAATTATCTCCCCATTTCATTACTAGCTATATCACCCTCCTTTCTGTTTTATAGGAAGAAAAGATATTTTTATTGATCACGAAAAGGTAACAACTGAGTCGATCAAAACAAAGAACCAATACCAAAACCTTAAACCCACATTTCTAACAAGAGAGTTTTATTTTTGTTTTTGTTTCTTTTTTTGAGATTCTTGCTCTCCATTTTATTCTTCTATATATATATATATATAGAAAAAGAAGACATTTTCATTGAATAAGTGAAATTGTTACGTAAATACGTTTTGAAAACAAGTAATAGGACTAATCAAAGAACAAAATACAAAGGAGAAACCAGTAGATACAAGCTCGATAATTGATGTACAAAGAAATGAGAAGATGGGTGTTAGATCTGCTTCTAAGATACAAGCAGCCCAGCCCAATGATGAAATTGTTCTTTCCTTCCTTTGATAAACTATATAATAGATGCTTGCTAGAAGGGAAAGATCTACCAATCATAACTAAACTAAATCATTATTATTTACAAAAGTTACTATGAAATTATTCTGATTTATTTGTTGCTTAAGAATCCTTTTGAACTAAGTTGGCAACAATGTCCACATACCCTGTTCTGCATTGCATGCATCAGTTTACAACCTCAAGGATTTAGAAAATTTGACCATTTGGATTCATCTCCAAATGCAATGACTGTAGAGATTTGATTTTAGAAGCCTAATATGCAATATATCTAATCTCTAGAGTTTGTAATTCTTCAAAGGACTTATCAAGGCCAAACTGTTTTGAGAGTATAGTGCTTTTTCACTTTCCAATAGCTGGCTGACTATGAGCTGTATGGAAAGTAATCATGTGCAATAAAGAGACTTTGCTTTCTCCCATTTTTGGTTAACAACTCTCTGTTTCTTTCTGGATGAAAAAAGTGTAGAAACTCGAATCACAAGTAAAACCAATATAGCACAAATAACACAATCGCGCAAACTTTTCGCTTCGTGATTGGAGAGACAAAACACTCACTGATTCTCTAAAAAAAATATTTTTCTCTTTATTGCTCAGCTTGCTTTCTTGCTCTATTGCTCTCTATTCCACAATGGAATAAGCTATCTATTTATAGCCTATTACAAGCTTGTTCTACAAGGCTCTATAGCTATAAATTTGTAACCATTTTGGCATTCAATTACAAGAAACCATTTTTCCACTAACTTCTAATTTAAGACCCACTAACCACATTTAAGAGCTCACTAACTCCTAAATAAAAAAACTCCCACTAGCAACAATTAAACAGCACATTAAAATTAGCATTAAGTTTATTCAACAAAACTCCTCCATAAACTTAAATGCTTCTGCCATCTGTCATGTCAATCATCTTCTTAAATTTATCGAACAAACCCTATGGTAACGGTTTTGTAAAGATATCCACAACTTGATCTCGACTCGCCACATGCAGTAATTCCATGCTTCCTTCCATCACATGATCTCGGATGAAATGAAAACTAACATCAATGTGTTTGCTCCTTTCATGATTCACTGGATTCTTTGCTAACTCAATTGCTGATCTGTTGTCAACTTGAATCATAGTCGCACCAAGTTGCTTTAACTCCATCTTGCTCAACGAATTTCTGAGTCATATTGCATGGCATACTCACCAAGAAGCTACAACATATTCAGCTTCGCATGTCGAAAGCTTTACAATCGGTTGCTTCTTTGACAACCAAGTAAATGTTGTATTGCCCAGAAAGAATGCATATCTCAAAGTGCTCTTCTGATCGTCTATGTCTTGGCACCAATTGTTGTCTGAGTATCCAATCAACTTGTACTCTTCCTCTTTCAAATAAAACATCCCAAGTGACACTTTACCTTGGATGTATCGCAAAATTCGCTTCAATGCCTTCCAATGCTTATAAACCGGCTCTTCCATGAACCGACTAACAATGCCAACACTCACAATGCCAACACTCAATGTGATGTCTGGCCTTGTGCATGTGAGGTAGCAAAGGCTTCCCATCAAACTTTTGTATCTGCTAGCATCTACATGTTCTCCTTCATCAAACTTTGAAAGTTTTGTACCTGGTTCCATTGGTATTAAAACTGGGTTGTAATTTGCAATCTTGAACTTTTTCAAGATCTCCTTCGCATAATTCTCCCGCGATACAAAAATGTCTGTCTCTTCTTGTTTAACCTCCAAACCGAGGAAAAACTTCAGTAAACCCAAATCTATCATCTCAAATTCTTGCATCATTGTGCTCTTAAATTATTCTATCATCGCATCACTGTTACCATAAATATTTGGTCATCAATATAAAGAGCAACAAATATCGCATTACCTCTGCACTGCTTTGTGTAGAGCACATGCTCGTAAGGACATTGCATGTATCGCATTAATCTCCTCATCCATTGCATTGTCTCGCACTACTTCTTCAAAGCTAATATTTTCAGCATCTGCCAAAAGACATACAAGATGTACCTCATTTTTTGCATCGTACAAATCTAGGTTGTTGCAATTTATCTTCATCATCAGTTGTTTCAGACTCTGCTGATATACTTGTTGATTCAACGACTGGCAATTCTCCAAATTTGATGCTAACTTCCATCGAATTGTTCCAGTCCTATTATCTTTCTTCATTGACTCGTACATCGCGACTCACCATCACCTTCTTGCTTATTGGGTCAAGTAGCTTATACCATTTTGTTTTCTCATCATATCCAATGAAAACATACTTCTTGCTTTTGTATTCAAGCTTAGTTCTTCGCTGATTTGGTACATGTGCATAAGCCATACTACCAAATACTTTGAAATGCAAAACTATCGGTTTCTGTCCGCTTCATGCCTCTTGCAGTGTCTGATCACCCAACTTCGCATGTGGACATCGATTTTGCACATAGATAGCGCATAGCACTGCTTCTGCCCAAAACTCCTTTGGCATACTTTTTCTCTTCAGGATTGTTCGAACCATATCAAGAATGGTCATGTTCTTCCTCTCAGCCACACCATTTTTTTTCGGAGTATATGGTGCGGTTAGAAATCGCCTTATTCCTTGCTCCTCGCAATACTCCATGAAAGTCGTCCAAGTATATTCGCCACCTCTGTCAGATCGCACAACTTTGTTCTGTCTACCTGTTTTCTTCTCTACCTTCACTCTGAATTTCTTGAACACCTCAAATGCTTTTGATTTTTCTTTAAGAAATAGACCCAAGTTTTTTGTAAGATATCATCAATAAAGGAAATGAAGTACCTTTTATCGCTAAAAGATCCGGGGGTAATTGGTCCACATATACCAGTATGAATCATCTTGAGCGATTGCTTAGCCCGATATTCTGCTTTCTTCTGAAATGAGGTTTTTGCATGCTCGCTAAGCACGCATTCTTTACAAAACTTTCCTTCGTAGTCCTTGTCAGATAGCTCATGCACCATATTTTTCTTTTCTAACACATTTAGTCCACCATGATGTAGGTGATCAAAATGAAGATGCCAAAGTGATGCTTTATCTTTTACATCGACTCGCAAACACTTTTCTCTCACACTTCTCAGATTCAATCTATACATGCGATTTCTTTCCATCTCAACTTGAGCGACTAAACGCTATTGCTTGTCCTTCAAATGTAACAGTCAGTCTTTCAAAAATATTGAACAACCCTACTCTGTCAGTTGCCCCAAACTCAAAATATTTGTTTTGAGATCTGGTACATAATAGACATCTTGGATTGACCCTGTCAAGTCGTCCTTTTGCAAATAATAAATCATACTTTTCCCTTTGACCTCCATTTTTGACACATCACCAAAAGAAACATGACCGTCTTCAATTTTTCGCATCTCTTTGAATAGTTGATGTGAAAACCACAGATCAGATCAAATGCAAAAGCCTCAATAAGGAAAGAATCGAATGTCGAGCTAATGCCAACTATCAGATTGCAGAATAGACAAACTACAATAATCATGGGATTCATGCCTTAATCAGTAAAGACATGATTGTCAAAATCAATCAGAGGAAATTTGTCCCATGAATCAGGGGATAAGCTGCCAAAGATAAAAAGCAATAAAAGGTAATAAAAGATATTTCCAAATCAAACCACCTTCCAAGTCGATTCCTTAGTCCCCAAGCATCTCAAAGCCTATAAATAGGAGAAAAACCAAGAGAGAAAAAGTGTGCCTATTTTCGGAATTCTTCTCCCACACTTGGGAGTAGGATTTCGAAGCGAAGTTCGTGTTCCTATTGACACGTTGTCCTGTTTTTCAAGAAATCGCCACCATTTATTGCTTTCTAGTTTATCTTTTCATGTTCATTTTATGTTTTATTCATTCCCAGCATCATCGAACTGTTCTTGCATTTGAATTAATTTAGTTTTCTTTTGCAATGACTTTCGCTTTATTCTTATTTATTCTTTTCCTTACTTTCATGTCTAGCTAAGCATCTTAGGCAAAGGTTAAGGGTACGGGTTGTAGAAGCATGTACTAGGGCAAAGGGAGTTGTTAATTGAAGCATGTTGAATTAGGATCTTAATTTAAATAGTAAATGTCGATTGATTATCCACATGCGCTAATAGGTTGTAAATCGGAAGAGGAAATAACCTAAGGCTAGTTTACATGTTTAGTAGGTTAGTATTAAGTTTTTCGTACTTTAAATCGACAGAGTTTAGAGATAAACGCGTAACTACTGCATATTCTGCACAGATTGATAATTACATTAAGTCACAAAGGAAGTTAGGCTTAATGCGAACGAAAACGAAAGAGGACATTTGTTAGGCGAAGTATGGTAATTACTACTTACCGCATTTCATCCTAGAAATTGCTAGACGCATCCCATAACCTTAACCCGAGCCTTACTTAGTTAATTTTGCATTTTAGTTTTATTTCTACATTTAGATATTAAACAAAACCAAAATCCCAACACCATTCTTTTTTACTTTCTTGCATGACTCTTAGATTAATTAACTGATTATAGACATCAATCCCAACAGAGAATGATAAAATATAAATACTTATCACTTACTGCACTTTCGATCGAATATACTTGCGTGAATGCGATTCCAAAGCATGAGGCTTTAGCAATAATGCCTTATACTTAGAATTTATCATTAGTTTATTTATACCGCACCAAAATATCGCATCAGGCCCACTTTTCTGCAATTGTAACATTTGTCAGAATTGCAATCACTTTTATAGGACCATACATGTGACATTTGTAGCACTCAATGTTCGAATAATTTGATGGATCGCCTCTTCCTCGATTGCGTCCTCTTTCACGCCAATTCGTTTGGCTCGACTGTCCATTCTCTTCATGACTGTCACTTTGACCAATGCGACCATTTCCAAGACCTCTTTAGCCACGTCCTATACCCTAAAAATTTTTAGAATAGAGTACCTTTTCGTCTTTTATTGATGCTTTGGTTTGAAGCACTTGTGTAAAAACCCAACCCGATCTAGGGTCTCAATCTAAGTCTCATCTATAAATACATAGGCTTAAAGTTTAACAACCAGGCATGTTTAATAAATAGTTAAAAATTAACATTTATTAAAACCTCATGAAACAAACCCAAGTTTAGAAAATCAGTTCATCAGGGTACCCTAGTGAAAACATGGAAAGACATATAAATCCAATTGTTGAAGTAACCATGCCTCAAAACCTAGTTCATGCGAAAAGGATAATGACGCCAACATAAATTAACACTCAATAAATAATAGACACATCTCATGGTCGTCGCAGCTACAATCAATCATTCCGATTCATCTCGCAAGTACCTGTGGAAAACCATAGAGGAAAGGGTAAGTCTTTAACTCAGTAAGAATCCCTGGACAGAATCATTAAGGACATTTTTAAGAGCAACGCTACATATTTTATCAATTACAAACAATGGGCAAGAATCCCTGGGCAATCATTGGGTACACAACCCCTGAGGCACATTGGGCACAAAATCATGATAGAAATAATGGGCACTAAACCCCTGAATAATAATAATGGACATAAACCCCTGAATAGTAATAATGGGCTTTAACCCCTAAATAGTAATAATGGTCATAAACCCCTGAATAGTAATAATGGGCATCAACCCCTGAATAGTAATAATGGGCACTAATCCTTAAATAGTAATAATGGGCATAAACCCATAAATAGTAATAATGGGCATAAACCCCTAAATAGTAATAATGGGCACTAACCCCGAACAACATTGGTTTCTTCTATGATTAACACATGCATCATAAATTTCTATCCGTGTGTAACATTTACAACATGTTTATCTATCAGGATATCTCAATCAAAACAATAAGAGTATCTACATTAATAGAGTCAATAACCAAACACTCATGTATAACATCTATAACATACTCACCTAATAGAGCCTCACATATACACGATATTCTCATCCAATAAACAGTATGTATGAGACCGTCAACAATTCTGTTATACAAGCATGTTGTATCTACCAGATATCCAGGTATCATATCAATAGGAATATCAAACAATCAACTATCCATGAACCCATTCAACGTACTTATAACATACTAGCTAACAGTTTAAGCCTAGGGTTGGATGAAGAATGCCCTTACCTTGGCCTAAATCCAAAGGTTCTACACAATCCTCCATGTTATAGCACTCCTAGAAGCTTTTCCAGACTTTCGTGAGCTGTAACAAGCAAACGGATTAAAACTAGCACCTTAGACCCACAAAATCGAACTCAGAAAGCCAAAATTACCCAAAATTACCTTAAGTACAAGGGCAGGAAAAGTCGGGTTGTTACAGCTTGCTCGAGTGATTCCTCATTTTTCTTATTCTTATGTTGCTCGTGTGCCTCAAGAGAATTGGAAAGCTCATCAACAGTGAGCGTCGCAAGGTCCTTTGACTCTTCTATTGTGCACACAACATTCTCAAAATTATTGGTTAATGATCTAAAGATTTTCTCTACAACTCGCGCATCGGTTAGCTTTTCGCCATTGCAATTGAGTTGGTTCACCACCATTTGTACACGCGTGATGTAGTCGCATACGCTTTCTGACTCTTTCATCTTTATGTTCTCCAACTTGCCGTGAAGAGTTTAGAGACGCACTTTCTTGACTCGGTCGACTCCTTTGAACACTTTTTCTAAAATGTCCCACGCTCCTTTTGAAGTAGTTGCACTCGCAATCTTCTTAAAGCCCTACTCGTCAACTGCTTAGAACAACATGTATAATGCCATTTTATCCTTTGGACACGTCTCTTTTAACGCTTTGGTTTGATTCTTCGTATAATTCTCCGTATCCGCTGGTTCTACGAAACCTTCTTCGACGACCTCTCATGCATCATGAGAGCCGAGAAGAGCTTTCATCTGAATGCTCCAATTGTCGTAATTAGCCTTCGTCAATCGTGGTAGCGGCATTTGACCCGTCACGTTCGTCATGGCTCTGATACCAATTTGTAGAAACTCGAATCACAAGTAAAACAAATATAACACAAATAACACAATTGCTCAAGCTTTTTGCTTCGTGATTGGAGAGACAAAACACTCACTGATTCTTTAAAAATAACATTTTTCTCTTTATTTCTCAACTTGCTTTCTTGCTCTATTGCTCTCTATTCCACAATCTATTTATAGTATATTACAAGCTTGTTCTACAAGACTCTATAGCCATAAATTTGTAACCATTTTGGGATTCAGTTACAAGAAACCATTTTGCCACTAACTCCTAATTTAAGACTCACTAACCACATTTAAGAACCCACTAACTCCTAAATTAAAAAAAAAAAAAAAAAAAAAACTCCCACTAGCAACAATTAAACTACACATTAAAATTACCATTAAGTTTATTCAACAATTAAAATGTGTATATATATATATATATATGT
This sequence comes from Sechiopsis laciniata, assembly GCA_037833695.1. NCBI lineage: Eukaryota > Viridiplantae > Streptophyta > Magnoliopsida > Cucurbitales > Cucurbitaceae > Sechiopsis > Sechiopsis laciniata. The sequence continues at coordinate 25,658 of JBBMKA010027397.1, forward strand.
ATATGTATATATATGTATATGTATATATATGTATATGTATATATATATGTATATGTATATGTATATATATCTATATA